>PVIC010009458.1:0-45517 GCA_004025085.1 Thryonomys swinderianus
ATGCCGGTGCCTCTATCAGTTTAGACCATGCCCTGCCTCTTCAGCTCCGTCTGTGTAAGGAGTTTCTTGCAAGGTAAGGAGCTCACCGTGTGAGCCTGTGCCCCATTTTGGAAATCATACTGATGCAGAGCCACTGTGGATAGCAGAGGCAGCCTCAGCATCTTTGGATGATTTCGTGTCCAGTGAGGACTTCTTTTCTGCTTCAAACATGGCAACTTCTTCTTCTGCCCTGACCTGGTGGAGGGAGAAAATGGACTCTCCTGCCTGTCTTTCCTAAAGACATTATTTCAGTTCAAAAAGGTCATCTCTCTTGCTTTGGTCAACTGTCCCCAAAAGCCCAGGTTCAGATTGACTTTAGTTTAGTACGAGGTGAGATCTTTGGGTTCAGATTCAGTCTTGTGCATGTAGGTGTTTGGTTTTCCCATCATCACCTTGAAAGAGGCATGTCTTTGGCCCCTTGGTCGAAGGTCAAACAGTTGTATGAACCTAGAGATGTTTCTGCTTCCTCTACTTTGTTCTGTTCATCCATACGCCTTTGTGTGCCAGTAGGAGCTGTCCTAGTCCCTGCAGCCGCACAGAATAACTTGAAGTCTGGGATTGTGATGCCACCTGCTTTGCTTTTCTTATCTGGGGCCTCATTAAAACCCAATCAGATGTCATCACCCTGCTCTTCCAGATGCTAAAGTTGGACAGGAAATAAGAGACTCACAGGTCTGGAGACAGGTGGACGTGTCCTACGTGAAGAGCCTCTTTGAGAAGCAAGTAGACGTGATGTAGTTTCCTAAGTCATCAGCTATGGCTAAAATCTAAACAAGATTATGGTCTGAAAGCTTTGGCCCAAAACAGTATGACTTCCTGAGCGCACTGGGAGCACCCAAAACCTGCCAAAGTCCTTGAACAAACTCCACGGTCTCAACAGAAACATTCACCGAAAAGTGTTAGGAGCTTCGTTCCTTTGAAGCTCATCAAAGCGCCACATTTATCCTGGTCACAGGACAATGGATTCGGAGGAAGCCAATGATATCCCTTGAAGCCCATTTCAATCACCATTCCTGAGCTTTAATAATTCTGGCAACAGGGTCTCTCTGTGTGGTTCGACCTGGTCTCAAACTCCTGTCGCTTCTCCTGCTTCATCCTCCAAGAGCTGGGGTGACAGATGTCCACCCCACGCCCAGCTTTTGCCCTTCTCTAAGGGTGTCCCTTCGCTTTCCTCTTCAGCTTTACAACAAACCGTGCCTGCGTCGACACAGCTGTTCCCGCATCCTGTCTCAATTCTTGCACCTGAAGACACAAGAAACGGGGCAGGGGGTCTCTGGTCCCTGAACCATCAGAACCTGACTTCTCAGTAGTGTGGCGGGTAGAATCTTAGCTGAGGAATCTGAGGGAACGCCAGCGTCCAGGCCTCCGCGATATAGTAACATGTGCGTGGAAGAGCACACGAAGGAGAGGGCCGGGCACACTACCTACTTCCTTGTGCCCAGGGAATAGAGAAAATCAGAATAAGGTTGTGAATAGCATGTCAGTGACAAAGCTGTTCAGTGAACAGTTCTGAAGTTAAGACTTCTTGAATTCATAATCTCAAATCTGTCACTTACTAGCTATGTAATCTTATAAAATGAACGTCTGCAAATTCTATTTCCCCATGTTTATGCTTGTTGCTATTAGCGTGGGAGGGAGGAGGGAGGGGTTTAAAATAAAAGCTGTGTTATGTACATGTATCTGCTCCACAAGATGAAGGTGAATTGCAAATAAATGCTAACTGAAGAAAGGCCACAAAGCTAACTTTTCTTCTTCAGTTTCCTCATATGTATAATAGAAATAAAAATAGCACCAACCTCCAAGTGTTTAAATATACATGCAAAATTAACCAAAATATAAACTTAGTATGTGCAGTCATATGCAAATCGACACAGCTAAATCAATGTTTTGTTTTTTTTTTCCCAATTATTACTGCCTTTACTACTTTGAGATAAAAATTCATCTACCTTGGGCCGGAGGGTTAGCTCAGTGGTTCCGGTGCCTGCCTCATAAGCGCAAGGTCCTGAGTTCGATCCCCGGTAACCACATATAATGCTGGGCGTGGAGACTCACTCCCACCAGCAATCAATACCACATACCACAGTGCCGGGCGTGGTGGCTCACACCTGTAATCCCAGCACTCGGGAGGCAGAGACAGGATGATTGCTGAGTTTGAGGTTTGCCTGGGCTACATAGTGAGCTCAGGGCCAGCCTGAACTACAAAGCGAGACCCCATCTCAAAAAAAAAAAATTCATCTACCTTGCAATCTTTCACTTATATGTCTATTCAATTTTAAACATATTCGTAGATGCATAACCAAAATTTGGTCTAATTTGAGAATATATTTTCACCTCCACAAGAAATCCTATTCCTACTAGTGGTCATCCCATAATCTTTCCCTCTGCCCTCCACATCTACTAATCTACTTTCTATTTTCATAGACTTGCTCATTCTATATTCAAATTTCAATGATCTATATTCATATCCTATTCATATTCAACATTTCATATAAATGGAATCATACCATATGTAGTCTTTTGTGTCTGGCTTCTTCCACTCAGCATAATGTTTCCGAAGTTCATCCATGTCAAAGCCTGTATCAGTGTTTCGTATCTTTTTATTGCCAGTAATATTAGATCCTATGGATACATTGCATTTTGCTCCAGCATTATTATTGAGGGATGGCATGATTTGGGGTGACATAGAAGGAGAAAGATGGACCAAGGATAAAATCTTAATGGTGCCCAGAGGCCCCAAGACATCAAGGAGATGGATCAGTCTGACCAGAGAAGCATAAGCAGATTTAAGAACGGAGGCTGGGACTTTTATAGAAGCATAGAAGAGACTCGTGCGCTTCCCTAAAGCTGATCCTCCCCAGAGTAAGAGGCCAGTGGACTTGCTCTACACAGTCAATGCAGCGCAGAGTAAGGTCTTGCCTTCTCGCTGGCTTTGCTGGCTCAGGAAGCCACTTAACTCCTTGAGATGTCAGTTTCTGTTAGTCACCTTCCTCCTCCTCATTTATGCTCACTGCCAGCCCCATTATTACCTAGAAAGTCCATTATAAGGATCATAACTTAATAAAGCTAAATATATTTTATAAACAGGAAGATATGTTTAAGCTACAGCAAAGACCCAATAGTACAACGTGCTAGGTGCATTTTCAAATGCTTTCTCCTAACAGATAAATGCGTCAGGGATCCCTGAATCTCTTAGCAATAGAAAGGCAGAGAAGGGCCAAACCAGGACCCCCAAGTAAATATCATGCTCAGTTGAAGATAGATCCTAATAGGCTCACGCTTTTCTAGATGAATGCTATGTTATCCATTCAGGTGCCACATCACCTGCCACAATTTTTATCTCAAGAACACTTCAGGGACCCTACTTCGGTTGACACCATAACTGGCATCTGCATCATACTGTGGCAGTCAGTGTGTGCACAATTTGCATGCTATATTCTTTAGTCCTGCTTACTAAAAGAAAACAAAGCAAAACTGGGTGTTATTGATAATAATCTTGCTTATATTGAATGCGTATGAACTACGGCGGCAGACAGCCTGCTAAGCACTTCCCGTGAATTAAATCGCAACAAACTCCTCCAATTTACAAAGAACACAAGGGCAAGTGGTGAAAAACACACTTTCAAGTTTAGTCAGTGGCTCACTACACGGGGACTTTAAGCCACTTTGATTTAAACTCAAAGGTTTTAAAAAGAATTTTTGGTTTTCTTTCATTTATTAGAACTAAGTGTAACAGTGACATAGTGACTCAAATCCAAGGACATTAGGTTCTAAAGAAGGATCTGGGTGGGCTGAATTGTTTGCTTTACGTTCTGTTTGAAAATTCTTTGCAGATCAGAGGCTTTAATTCAGAATTTGACCTTCCCTTGAGCAGGTCACCAGCGCCAGCACCTAACACCAAGTGATTGTCCTTAAATGTGCTGAGGGTTCCTTGGCTTCTTTACACTCTTGTGTTATTTTGCAAAAAAAAAAAAACAAAACCAAAAACAAAATATCTCTCATCTTCTGGACCACCATATTTTATCCTGTCATTTAAAAAAAAAAACTTTTCAAAACTCAACTCATCCATAAAATCTTCTGTGATCGAGGCGGAAGCCACTCAGACATTCTGTTCATATCTTCGGTGTGATTGATATTTCTCTCCCGCCGTGTGGCAAGATAGCATATGCATATATGTGGGCAAGCTTATAGATCTTTATGTTAATGTGCATCTGTTCCTTTCTCCGCTACCACATCCTATTAAGATATTAAGCTCCTGGGGTCTGTCGCTGTTTCCTAACTCAGAAGAGAGCGTTTAGGCCCCTGGGAACCCCAGAGCGAAGCTCCTGGTTTGGGCTAAACATGTACTGAGCCGGGGAGTTTGTGGCTGCTTACCCATGACAGCAACGACTTCCATGGGAACTCTGTCCTCCCAGACAGAACAAAATAAGATCACATACAAATGTAACTGCAAATAGCTTGACTTCTCGGCAGTTTTATTTTTAAGCAGTCTCTGCTCAAATGTGCTGTGCAATAGCTGAATCTTCACAGATAATTTTCATGTCACCTCTGTTTTCCAAATGGTTACCACTGAACAAATACACAATATATAAAGTGCGATTCTTTTTCCTCCTTCAGGTATGACGCGATACGTGTGTATGTCTTTAAAGCCAACATACTGGTTAATATTTTCTTATTTATCATGGCTGTATTTCTCAGGTTACAGCAAGAGACCTGGAAATGAATACTGAGGTCTTAATTTTCTGTCCTACCCTTTTGTTATATGGAACTTTTCTTTTTTTGAAAAATTGAAATTCCGGGAGTCTTCTTCCCTTTCATCTGGTACCAGTCTTTTCAAACTGATATTGTTACTTTAATTGAGAAAAATAACTGTACACATATAATGATGATATGTTCTGCTCTATATCGAATCAGAAGTGGAGCAAACACGAAAGAAAGTTTGAGTCACGCTGAACAGGTTTTAATCTCTTTGCAATATCCTTCTTGTTGAGGTGTTCTTAAGCAAATAAGTCATTTAGCTTTAGTCTGCATCAGTGTCTTTGGCCTTGAAATTAAAGTAAAAAGGCTGCCGTGAGAGCACAAGACAATTCATATGCAGGGGCTTCGCCCCACTTACACGCAGAGAAATTCTTCCCCTCTTGACCAGCACTGTCATTATTTACTTGTGATGATAAGTAGACGGGGGCCAGTAGACTCCTCCATGAACAGACCTTCAAACCTCTTAGAAAAGGGATTCCTGAACTTTCACAGCTGTGGCATGGATGTACACAAGCATGCCCGATGAAGCAGGAGCTCTCATACGATCTGATGTCATTGGGTGGACCCCATCAGAGGGCTCTTTTTTTACCCCAGGGATAGTAGTAACTTCCTATAAGTCTCGTATGGGTCTCGGGCTTGCAATTTTCTTAGAGTGTCAACAATCTGGATACGGGGGTGGGGTGGGCATGTTCACCGAATGGATCATTTGAGAATCTATTTGTCTCCAGATGATCCAGGCGTAGTTTCCTGCGGGCCCCACATCTGACAAGGCAACACGTTGGTGCTTTTACTGACCAAGTGTTCCCTTGCTGGGCATTTCAAAGGCTCGTGTAACGGGAAGCGTCTCCTTCTAGCAACTGTTACCCTTTTATTCCGTCACCCGACGCTCAGATTATCTACCGCTTGGCTGATAAAAGACACAGGTTATTTTCTTCCCTTCACCAATCTCCAAGTCTCTTTCCAACTTCTAGGTTTGGAGATTACATTTCAGTGTTTTGGTTAAATCTCATTTATAACTGATACGATGGGTTCATTTACATTTGATTTTGTTCTCTGTCCCTCGTGTCTTTTACCAGTTTCTAGCAGGTGTAGCCCCTTAAATTCTGTGACTCTTAACAGGCAGATTTATTATCTCTGTAACAGACTGAGTCATAGGACTATAGGTCATTGCAAAGAAAACATATCAGGCTCATAGGATGCATTTCTTCAAGTTCTCAATGTAGAGTGGAAAACGTGGATTGTGAAGAGATGGTGCACGCACGTGTGTGCACAGTGGACTAATCCATAGTGACTGTCTGGAAAACTTTTCATTAGCTTGAAATTTGTCTACTCAGTTTATGTACCTGTGTGTCTATTTTCTTATTGCTTACAAAACAGAAAATGTAGAAGAAAACTGAATACAATTGCTTAGATATTTTTGCTCACATGAAAGTATCTATATATGTAACAAAGTATGTAAAGTTATTGATACCACCTTTAAAGGCTTTTAGTCAGAATTTAAAATTTAATATTATTTAAATATAGTCCCATGTCTGTACATTCAGAGCAGCAGCAAAACTCAAAGTGACTGGCTAGTGTTTTTATTACATATATTGGAATATTTAGTTTTTATAGACATTTTAACTATTTACTATGTCCCAGTGATCATGCATATAAATATATCTTCAATCATTCATTCAAGGACATTTTCTTTGTGTGTGTGTGTGTGTGTGTGTGTGTGTGCTGGGCCTCAGGCATTCTAGGCATGTGTTCTGTCCTTGATCTATACCCCAGTCCTGTCCACTGGTATCTTCAAGATAAATCTTTGAAAAATAAATATTAGGTCAAGGACAGCCACATGTTAATACACGTGCCATGTTGGCTTCCAGGAAGGCTAGAACAAATTGCACTCTCAACAGCAGTTTATAAAAGTGCTCTTTCTCTACACTCTTGGCACCACTGGGTGTTTTAATTCAATTTTTAATTTACAGAGCACAGAGGCAGCATCCCACAGGCCCTGAGATCTTCCTGAGTAAAGCTATATTAGGTTTATGGTGAAAGATTTTTAACCAGGGCCTGACTCATGAGGGCGTGGGCATATCTGTTCTATTACTAAGAGAGGTGTGAATCACCTCTCATAACCATTTCAGTCACTACCAATACAGCCACATTTCAGGACCAACCCAAACGGGAAAAAAACTTATAATTTCTTATCAAAAAAATTCCCAAGGATGTGATAATGGGAAATATCCTTTTAGTTCTCTTTAGATCGAGGCAATAATATTATTTCACTTGAAATTACATGATCTCATCCTACACAGCAGGGGATTTCATTTATAGATATATTTCCAGAAATAAGCAGAACTCTATTTCTTTCTAAATAAAAATGTCAATCATAAAGTAAGACGTCCTGCAACTTGTCCATGTAGATGGTGCTTTTTTCTATACAAACCAGGAACCTGACAAGTCTATTTAAAACTTCACATGTCCCAGTCTGTTACCCTGACCACTCAACAAGCATTCAGAGCCCAGTAATGCTCACTCCTTCTATTAGCAAAGAGAAGTTAGAATAAGCTTCAGTACTGATAAAGTCAATTCCTACTAGGCTAGCAATTCTAAATGGGTCAAAATTCTCCATGCCAATTCTTAGGCCAGCAGAGGAAGAGGCGTGGGAGTTACTCAAATAGGTGGTTGTATTTTCTAATCTTTTGTTGATTTGTAATAAATCCTCAAAAAGATTCTTGGAAAACATCTCTAACTGCCCAAATGTAGAATTTGTAATGGACTTATCTAACATCTTATAAATATGATTACAAGTTCCATAAGTCTCAATGCAAACCCCCCAAATGTTCACATTCTGGTCTGATTTTGTTATATTATCAAAAGCAGATACCCTTAAACTCCTGAGATTAATGCCTTAGGATCAGTCTATTGGGGATAGATTCAGCTTTCTCTTATGTTACCAGTTTCCTTTAATCATTAGTTTAGTTTCTTTTTATGCATAAAGAAGTATATCATAAACACTTTCCAAACACAAGGAAAAGGGAGAAAACAGAGCATCTATTTTCAAGTGACATGGGAAAAATGATATTTTCAAAAATAATTTCATACATTCATAATCAATTAAATAACTTATGTAATAATATTTACTAAATTGTCAACAATGAGTGTGTTTGGTTGTACACATTCTGGAGAAATTCTGGGCTATTAATATTGAGGTACTAAGTGGGGAACTGTATTTGTTTCCTTCTGGACCAGGAAGTACTACAGGACTGGGTCCTTAGATTTTCCCCTCTGCTACACCTGTCTAACACAAAGGACAAGTTACCAACATCTGACCAAATCAAATGACCAGAGTACACTAAGCTTTTCTTGAATGACCTCGAATCTCAGAAGAAGAAAAACAAATATGAAACAAATAGCATTTAAACATGCTAGTGACAATATCAGGTTAAGACTATTAAGTGGTCCTGGTGCCTTCTACATATACCTATTTTGATTTGTAATATGACACCAAACCTGTTGCATTTTCCTTTTCGTTAAGTGTGTGCTTCCTTTTCTATGCTTTCGATCAATTGTTCATGTTTGGTTTTCCTTTTACTACTATAAAGTTCAGCTACATGAATGATTTTTTTTAAAATCTGGGTTTCAAATTCCCATGAAAACCAGTACACTGAAGAATTAGTTGACTTATCTAATATTTTCCCTACCTATCCTCCTTAAATACAAATTGAAGAATCTACCTCAGACTCTACAAATTACTACACAGAGGGACCTTTTGTTTCCTTAAAAATAGCTAAAATTGCTGGGCGTGGTGGCTCATGCCTGTAATCCCAGCACTCGGGAGGCAGAGGCAGGAGGATTGCTGAGTTCGAGGCTTGCCTGGGCTACAGAGTGAGCTCAGGGCCAGCCTGAACTACAAAGCGAGACCCCGTCTCAAAAACAAAAGACAAAAACAAACCAAAAACCCACGAAGATCACAAATGGTTAGTGGAGCACCGAGGGGTCATGATTGTGTAATATATAAGACATGCTCACCGTACTTTGAAAACATAAGACTTCCAACTGGAAGTTGACAAAAATCTGGCTAGAATCTGGCTTCTTTTTAAAAATCTTATTTTTCTTAGTACATGTTTGCAATATGCAGTGATTATATTCCTCACCATTGGTGAGCAGATGTACCTATTTTAATTCTTTTTAATTTTTTTTCTCCTTTCCTTCTCTTCTCTCCCTCCATCTCAGTCCCATTCTTTTTTGGAAAATATTTAACTCCTTATTTCTTATTGGCCCTCTTTTATCTTCTCTTTACTTGTATTTTGGCTTCTCATAAGAGCAACCATGCATTATTTAAGCTCGTGTGCCTGATTTATTTCACTTAACGCTATGATCTCAAGATGTAGCCTTTTCCCTGCAAATGACTCATGTTTATCCTTCTTTGCAACACAGTAATGGTTTTGAGTTAAAAAAAAAACACACTTTATCTTTTCCTTTACTGATGAACACAGGGGGTACTGTCTGGTCTTTTTCTTAGAGGAGGGAACGTCTCAGTGCTTCGCCTGTCTCTGTCACCCAGGAGCGATTTTCCTCATGTACTGTGTTGTAAAATCCCAGTGTGACGACTGAAGAGCACTTTCTCTCGCTGGCATATCTCTTCTTTTCTTCAAGCATGACGGGGAGTACTGATCATTCTTCATTTTAATTTATTCCCCATGTATGAGTAACCCTATTGTGTTCTCCCACTAGGCCTTTATTTCTTCTCCTTTCTCTTCTTATTGGTCGGTAAAGTTGCTGCTCTGGTGAACTTTGCAGGAAGGTTTTGTTACCCGTTTAACTCTCTTCATTTTTAGAGCAGGCTGCTTACGGGAAGTAACACAAGAAAAAACCTGTTGCTCCACCAAAGAGAGTTTGCGTAGCAAACTGCTGTTTGCAAGCGCCTGTAGCACCCAGTACTTCTTTGGCATAGGTGACAAAGAGCCATCTACAGCTAGGGTTAAATATCAGGGATTTTTGCTATGTAGCGAAACGTTGTCAAATACTGACTGCACCCTTAAGAAAAATATTAGCTGGCTTTTCATTTGTTTATTCTTTTGAATTACTGAGTCTCATCTTTTTTTTTTTTAATTTGACCAACTCAAATGGAAGCTTTGAGAATATGAATGATGTTTGGAACTTACTTTATCGAAGTTTAGCCAGCAGGTCCTTCTCTTCCTGAGAAAAGTCACTTAAATGAATGTTCTGGATTTCTGTAGAAAATATCTCTTTACACCTGCAACAATAAAATGCAAATTTGTTTTTGAATCATGCTCCAAAAGTGACAATAAACATGGTATTTCACATTTCTGCCGTCCGGCCTGCTATACTCCCCTGCGGAATTTTGTAATTTGGAATGACATAACACTGTATCTACCTGTGTGTGTGTGTTATGAGTACACAATCTAGAGATGGGCAAAACCAATGACATATACACAGAAATATATTCATATGTATGTTTCTTTTTTTTACTTTATCCATTTCTAGATTTGTTAGGTTTTCATTTCTTTTTCAATGTTCACCATCTTTTATAACCCAAATGTGTTTTATTATCTTTATTGAAGATTTTTGTCTATAAATAGGTTTTTATACATAAGTTTGAACAAATCTCTTATGTTTATTTTATGCCAGATTCATTTCAACTCTGAAAGACAGAAAGATCTAGAAAATATACATTGTATTTACAAATTCTCAGTTTGACATATGAAATAATAAACAAATATAGGAATTGGACTGAGGACTAGAAACGGATTCAATTCATAAACCCATCTCTGAATATCAGGCAAATTTGGGCAAAATCAAAATCTCACTGAGCTTCCTTTTCTCTATATGTATAATGAAGGGCTTTGTATGAAATTGCCTTGAAGAAGCTTCCTTTCTAAAGTTGTGTGACAATTTCCCTTCCAACAATATGGTTTGATGTGAATAGGATATGCAGGAAGAAATCATGTAGAAAAGGTCCCCTTCTAGGGATAAAGAACATTTTTTTTTTTTTTTTGAGACAGGGTCTCGCTTTGTAGTCCAGGCTGGCCCTGAACTCACTATGTAGCTCAGGCAAGTCTCAAACTCAGCAATCCTCCTGTCTCTGCCTCCCGAGTGCTGGGATGACAGGAGTGAGTCACCACGCCCAGCATTGTATGTGGTTACCGGGGATCGAACTCAGGATCTTGCGCTTGTGAGGCAGGCGCCTGAAAATCACTGAGCTAAATCTCTGGCCCAAGAACAAATTTTATATATTTTATAAACTTATTGGTTTCTAATTCTCCTTGGCAATAGTCACTTATAAACAAATGGCACTAAGATCATTATCAATTAATTTGAAGTTCACCTCTTGATTTGAAAAAGATTCAATTGTCTACTTGATAGTACTAGTAAAAAATTGACATTGTGACTGTGTTTTTTGGGCTTGACATAGCTGGCTATTTGGCTTTCTAAGCTCCCATTATCTTACTGTTGAGAAGAACTGAAATTCTGAATGGAAGAAACCACAAGAGTCTTGCAGAAAAACTTACAGAATTTTTGCATATCATGATATTTCTGCTCATGTGTTTTCAAGGAAAAATATTTCTGGGTAAACGTTCATTTTTAATTCATGACTTGCAAAAACAACAATTCCTAACGTTCCGTGTTGACTGCTGACTTAAATTGTTACTCCAGAGAGTAAGTTTAAGACTGGCACCCTAGATTTGTTACATGCCTGCTGATGTTTGTGAGTAAAGACAACTAACCTTAAACCAATGGTGGATTTCTAATTACTAACTGAAGTCTATATTATTTAAGGATCATAACTACTCTATAAAATTTTAAAATCAGGATTCCTATGTATAGATAAAGAAAACTGAAGCACAAATGTGCAGATCAGGTACTCAGAAATAAGTAACAGAGCTGAGAGATCTGATTGCAAAGTTCACACTGCACACCACACACCCAGTGCGGTATGTATCGGTAGTGAAAACCCAGGACACACAGCTTCCTGCGGTGCCAGGATACACCTGGTGACCCTAAGGCCAGTTTGTATTTGACTTCAGCAGGTTTTTCAGGTTCCATGCATCTGGAAATATTAGCGAACATTCATATTTTCATATATATTGTTCAACTTCTCTCAGGACTCTTTTATTGTGTTTTCATGTTCAAGGGAACAAAATGAGGATTTGTCCGTACTTCGGTCTGAGTTGTCTACCGGGCATTTTTGATATTTCAAAGGCACTTGCTAACAGCAGAATGTCTACTTTGTCTTAGGTCAGAGCACTGAGCCAGGTAGGGATCCCGCGGGGACACAGACACTGAAGTGAAGAAGGGCGGGGCAGGCGGATGCACGGGGAAGAAGTAGCCAGACAGCATGTTCGACACGTTCAATGAGGCCAATCGCATCCTGAAGCAGACTCACGAAATGTGATGCTGGATGAAGCCTCACTAATCAGTTCACTCTTCTGGTGAGAGGAATAAGGTACGTGGCAGTGTTGGTCCATCCACTCTGCTGCTCCACAGTAGCACAGGCTTCCTAATTGCAGGCTTATAAGCATTAATACTCAAGGAGAGTCACTACTCTAGCATTTCATGTGCGAGCTGATTTGTGATGTTTAATACCCAGGTACCAGAGTTGTTACGAAAAGGGCTTTGGAGTCAGAGCAATCCAGGGCCAGCAACAGGAACCTGGCTGTAGAACTTTTTGAAAGTGGATTAATATCTCTTTGGGTCATTGTCATATATTGTAAGACAGGATAAAGACAGTGGTTGCATTCTGTGCTGCTTTAGGGATTACATTATGAAGTTTTTACAAGTGTCTGGCCCACAGTCAACAGGCACACATCCAGGATTTTGTTCTTCCTCCTCCTCCTCCTCCTCATCATCATCATCATTCTTTTATGTGTGCCCAATGAGACCATATATTCTTTGTAATTATATTTTCTTCTTTTTCTATATTGAGTTTATTGGTACATTTTAGGTATACATTATGATCACATTCATCAGTCATAATTTGTATCTGTACATGGTATACCTTATTTTTTTCCATTCCCCTGCCTTCTCTTCAACCCCTCTAGTCCCCTATATACAGAAGGTTTGCTTCAATTTTTTTCCTTTTTATCATCACATTTTTCTCTTTCATTCCTTTTCTCCTTCAGATTAAAAAGCATAAACCCCAACATTATACAGTTAAAGTCCTAACAAAAGTGAGACCTCAATTTATCAATATACTCATGATAGCTTTATTTTTTCTTACCAGTGAAATGGGAAAGATGTTCATCTCCCCTTAATGGCCAGTTCCCTGAAAACACAGATTAAGAAATTGATCATTCTGCTCAAAATGTCCAAGATAATTGGACTCAAGGCAGAGGTGCTCATAATTTTTTACACATTGATATCTGAATTCAAACAGATTATTTTTTCTAGGATAGGAATGAAAAAAGTGAAAGCTTTACATATTTTCTTACTCATAATAATTTAGTGTGGAAGAAGGTCCATTTGGCTTTTGCTGATAGCGAGCTTGAATTTGCGATATTCACATACAAAAGATTCCAACTCAAGATGTTGTGTTTTAAATTTACATTAACATTTAAATTAATGAGAAGCTTAGTGTGAGTTACAGAACTTTAGATATTTAGGACTATGTCCTTTCTTGCCAAATGGGAACAGAATCTATTGACTCACTGTCTTCGTCTCATAAACAGCTTCGAGACTTCATGTGTTCTCAGCGCCCAAGATTTTAAGGCTGATGAAAGGTGCTATATTGACGTCACCGAGAGCAAAGTTGGCCCTGTCCATTCACCGTGGGAACTGCTCTCGGCGAGGGCACACACTTTCCCTTTTCCTTCAGGGGGGTTTGCCATAGACTGTTGTTAGGTTAGGGCATGGTTTAGGGTCAGATCTTCTTCATATTCTTTCTCACTGATTTTATTCATGAAATATTTGTGGAGCACCTAATCTGGACAATGAACTGTGCTAAAATAACATGAATCCTACTTCAAGAGACTCATTCTCTATTGTAAGATATACATGTGTGTTTATATAGACACACACATACATATGAAATATGTATATATACATACACATGTATGTATATAGCTACAGTTACAGATTAATACAAGGGTCTATGATTAAAAAAGGTTCTCACTATGTCCTCTGTAAATAAGGATCAAAGAAAACTGAGAACAACTTTCTAAAGAAATCAGACCAAAAAGTAAATCAGGCATTAGGCAAATCAAGAGGGGCAGAATATCTTACCAGTGAAGAGAGATCAGGTAAGAGAACTAGATACCTTCCCTTTAATGGACCAGAAATGAAAATTATTAGTGTGAGAGGTTGCAAATGTATCTGTGAATGTTTAGGTACCTTCAGTCTGTCTGTATATAATATATATTATATATAGTACATATATATGCCCATAAAATATATATGCACATAAGAGTGAAGATATAAAATATCATATGTATGATTAGCCAGGGACCAAGTCATGAACAATGGAGTGTGACACGCTCAGGAGCTGGAGATGGAATCTTGAAAAATATTCAATTGCTGAGGTGCTTATGGGTTTCCGGTAGGTTTGATTTGAAGGAAGTTCCCTCTTGCAAACAGCGCAGTGAATACACCAAGAGTGAAAAGTCCCTTCTCCATACTGTTGCCAGGGCTCAGTCTGAGTCCTACTAACCCTATTCTTGAGCTTATATGCTACCCACTGGGAAACACAGAGAGAGGATGTCAAGGAAAGTTAGCAATTCCAACTCTCATGTCCCTAAGGTGGGCAAAGGGGGCCCAGAGTTATCCGTGCTGCCCGCAGCTCTGTCATCCCTACTTTTCGCAGCAGCTTCAGACTGAGCAGCGACCACACGACAGTGACCCCGCTGGATCTGGCGAGGTGGTGGCGAGTGGGGCAGGACCCCGCATGTCTGGGAGGGGGGAAGGCACTGGCAGGTAAGGGGACATTCTTACAGGCTACTGTAAAGATGACAGCATTATTATGTGACTGTGAGTAAGACGAGCTCCCACGGGGCTACGTGACTCTGAAGAGGGTGAACTTTGCATTGGGATCATCTAGATTCGATTTTCACATTTGTCATTTTCCTTCTCACGTGCCAAAAAACCCACGCCTCAGCGTCCTTCTTTGTGAAATGAAGATAAATACTCTGCTACTTAGTCTGGCTGTGAGAATTACATGAATTAATAATTACCCATAATTGGCCTGGCACCTGATGCATAGATAGGTTGAAATTAGTGCAGTTGTGACCACCATTATTCCTGTATTCCTGTTACTGTTCTCCAGGTCGTGTGGCCAAGGAAAGCCTTCTGCAAGGACAAGAGATTAATCTGAAATGAAGGGCCAGATGTGTGAAAGGTGTTCAGAAGGATGCTTGTACCATTTCCTCGACAAGCCGCGTCAGTAGGAAGTTCCAGAAGTGAGCTTAATGCCAGAACGCCTTCATCTTACCCAGAATGCCTTGAGCGTAAACAGTAGCTTATATAAATTCCAGGTCTTTAACATTTGGCTCCAGGACACGAGCGAGCGGTCACTTCTCTCAACCCGAGAATTAAATGGGACACTCACTACATCACCTGCTGAGATCACATAAGCAGAGCAAACCCTGGAAGTGGCTTACAAACGTTTGTCCGTTTTTCTTTAGTACCAGTCAGCTCCTAATCCTCACGGACCATCACAATGTTTCTTTTTATAAAACAAATGGGTGTTTCATTGGTACTATAAATGGTTAGTTTTAATTGGTGAGATTACTAGGATTCAATAACATGTGGGCTGAACTACATGTTTGTGAGATAATCCTCACATTTATGCCGACACAATTCCGAAGTCCGGTGAAGCCAGATGGGTTTATTACTGATTTAGAGATGGCACTCAAGGCCTGAGCCACACGTGAGAAGATCCAGGTATACTAGCGTAATGTACGAAGTTTTCCTCTGGATCTCTGGCTCCCAGAAGATGGCATTCTTGAGAACCTACAGGAAAAAATATGCGGCACTACACTGCTCTTCCGGAGTGGGCTGGAGAAACCATTCTGCAAGTCCTGGCCATTGCTTACATTTGTCCAGCACACATCTCTGTGTCTGCTAAAACTGGGTGAGTCGTTGCTGCACAATTATCGTGGTGCCAAGGGTGTGGCTAACTCTCCCCGAACTCAAGCTTCTCTGGTAATTATTATTAAACAAGAGTTTCCTCTCTGTGTTGTGCAGGACCAAAAGACAGCCTGTAAATGTGCAGTTCTTAATGGTTCTAAGGAGGAGGTGGAAACCATTGTGTTAGGCTTGTGGTAAGGAAGACAGTGCTAGAAATTGAACTGGGAGAGGTAGAGAGCCACTGAAGGGTCGGGGGTGGGGCTTGCAACTCCAGATAACAGTGTTGCGTTGCATTCTCTTTTAAATGGAAATCTAACCTATAGGGTACCACTGATTTATGTACATTTTAAAAAAATGATAATTTCTATCTATCATCTCTATCTATCATCTATCATCATCATCATCATCATCATCATCATCAAAAAAGTAAGACAGTATAGAGAAAGAAGTCGAAAAGTGTTGCAGAGATTTAGGCAAGAATGACCCAGGCTTCAACCACAGTATGAGAAATGGACACAGAAATGTGGGCGGATTCGGAGATGTATTCTGAAAGCAATCTCATTAAGATGTGCTTGTGAAGTGGAAATGAAAATTACCATATGGAGACTTCCCACACTTGGAAGAACAGCTTCTGGCGGGTGTTGGTGCTGAACGCGGTGAGTAGCCGTGGTCTTTGTTCGAGGGCAGAAGTTCAGTTGCTGCTGAGAGGTGTGTTTACAAGAGGAGACGATGCAATGCTGAACCTGCCTTTGACTTCTCCGTGGAGCCACTCACAAAGCTTTCGATTTCAACAGGGTCTGCGGAAGAGACCAGCCAAGGGTCCCTTTCCTTTGGGGTCCTGTGACGTGCCCTCCTCACTTAAGGGGGCTGCTTCTGGTGAATTAAAAAGAAGAGGCAAACTGGAGGTCGCAGTGTTTTGGACTCATCTCCAACTCATGAAGCCTTGCCATGTTTCTCTAGTCAGCAATGAAAACCCAGAAGAGGGGTTTGTCATTATCTGCCACCATAGAGAAGATGCTTTAGCGGAAAGTCATGGAGCTTTGCAATTATTCTCGGCTCTGAATAGAGTCACTGGTTTAGTCAGCCAGTCCATATGCAAGTCTGGCACACAGACACTCAGTCAGCAAACACGAACGACTGTGAATTAGCCACGTACCAGGCCACGGATTTGTCACGAATATCCTGCAACTGCTCTCTTAACCACGCAGTTCCTAGATATTCCATCGTTGACCCCTCGACAAGATAGGGCGATTCGTAACTGTCTTCAACACAGTTTACATGAATTCTGGGCTATTGCAAAAGTTGAAGATTAATTAAATAATGACATAAATCACATTTATGTCTGATGTATATAAGGTTTACGTCCTTCGGAAACATTAAAGAAAAACAATTTCCTTCCATTTTTCCACATTCTAAATGTGGATGTATTTGTATTACAGTTATATAGAAATATTACAGACAGTGAGACAGGGCTGGGCTCCTGCGAGAATCAGTGCAAAAGATAAAAACACATCACAACTGTGGCCAGAGGTACAACTGTGGGAGGCCAGGCCTGAAGATAAAGATGAGAAAACCAGGCCCACAAACTTCACTAATAAGTGGTGACCACTGGCCCAATAAAATGTAGAGAGACATCAACCAGCCCAGCGGGTGACCAAGACATCAGAATCCAGCCTTTCCAAAAAGTATTCTTTGTTCTTTCCATGTACACTTGCTATGTGACTTGATTCCTCATTGGATCAATAATACCTAAGCAGCTGCACTTGTATTGTTATCGGTTGTTAATAATTTTGTTCTATGTTGTACCCACCTCAGGATTTTGCTCTATGAAACTTCCCCTGTGAAATGGGGGTCCCTGGGATCCCACTTGGGTGCCTTCCTGTCTCTCAGGAGGTATAAGATCTCTCTCTTTCTGAATAAATATTTCCTATTCTGAAATGAAGGGCCAGATGTGTGAAAGGTGTTCAGAAGGATGCTTGTACCATTTCCTCGACAAGCCATGTCAGTAGGAAGTTCCAGAAGTGAGCTTAATGCTAGAACGCCTTCATCTTACCCAGAATGCCTTGAGCGTAAACAGTAGCTTATATAATAATAATAATCTTAAGAATATTTCCTATTCTTAATTGTTCCTTAGAATTTATTCTTCAGTTTTGGGGAACTTAAGACAGTGTATCTGACAGCTAGCAGGCTGGGGTTATATTATTTCCCTGATATAATTTGGAGGTCCTACATTACTGGAAATTCACTTCAAAAAGTTTTATTTTTAAACAAAGAATGGGATAAATCAGCAGGTAAAGCTAATGTCATGATCTTTACACATGCTAATGAGCATAGAATACATGCAAGATGGGTGGACAGATGTTATTCAACCTGAATTCTTCCCGTATAGGTTAAAAGAATTTGGCTTATATTGAAATACCTAAAATTAGAATACTGGCATGCAAACTTGATATTTTACAATTTCATGGCTTGTGTAGCTTTGAAAACAGAAAGCTCAACATGCTGTGTCACAGTCTCTTTATCTACAGAGAAGGTAATTTTAGGTCGTCACTATCAACCCTCTTTATTTGTCGAAAGCAGAAGCCAGTTACCCAGGAAGTCCTGCGGTCCTTTCATTTTTATCTCAAGTAAACAAAGTATATCACTCCTAGCATCTATAATACAAAGCCAAGGAAGCACGAGATGAATTGCCCAGAACAGTATTTGTATATCATTCTTAGTTTAACAAGATAGTAAAATAAATAATCCCTATTTAGGGATAGTTTTGTATATTTGTCTTTAGCTCTTACGGATAGCTGAAGCTGTTCCCAAGCTGCATGCATGTAAGAAGCTTTAAACCAGGTTTAATTAAATCTTCACGTCGTGCCCGCCCCTTCCAGAACCAACTGTTATTTTCACTTCCCTGCGCTGTTAGCAGAACGCATAATGAGAGTGTCTGCAGCGCGGCGTGGGCCCCTCTCCACTCGCGGGGGTCGTGAGCGCTTTGGCGCTCAGCGAAGCTCTTCGCCTTCTGAGCTGGCTACGGAAATGCCGTGCCCACCCACCTCTCGGACAGATCGATGTCGAATTGTGTCCGGATTTATTCTTTGTGACCTACAAGGTGGCGTCACAAAAGTATCGCAATATATTAGTACAGCTAAATGAAAGCAAGCATATGGAGTGGGGTGAGTTTTGCCAGTTGCCTTTATACCCGTCCAGGAGTTCCCTAATTTGAAATCACTTGTCCTCTGCGGGGCTTTGTGGGGTGAGCAGGGAAGAGGAAAAAATGAGGGTTAAATCGTGTCATGTACTGGGACAAATTCTCCACATCAAATGTGATCAGGATGTGTATGTACGATGCACCAATAAAGATTTTAAAAAGTAACCCAGAAAATACTCCATATTTCAACCACTATCATTTCTGGTTTCGCTTGGGCAAGCTAGTCACGCAGTGATGTCACGGGAGAACAGAGCCTGACACGTCCAGGACTAGAAACAGAAAGACACGTGGCGAACATGCCAGCGCGCGCGGTTAACATGCCAGGCTGGCGGGGGCGGTGGGCACAGTGTCGGGCCCTGTGTGGAGGCGTCGCCTGAACCGCACACGCGGGTGTAGAGGGTGTAGAGCGTGCAGCGGACACGCAGGCACCGTGGGCGGGGCAGGGACCCGGGTCTCTGGGCTGCTCTGGGAGGCGCGGTGACAGTTCCTTCCTGTGCCTTCAGGCATGGCACGAGGATCAAAGACAACAGTAACAGGAAGTGCAGTCACTTTTTTTCTGCTCACAAAAGTACTAATTTTTAAAATTTATTTTTTAATTTTTCTGCGGGGAGACTGGGTCTCGCTTTGTAGTTCAGGCTGGCCCTGAGCTCACTACGTGGCCCAGGCAAACCTCAAACTCAGCAGTCCTCCTGCCTCTGCCTCCCGAGTGAAAAGCACTAAACTTTAATTTCACCAGCAGCGCTGAAGTGTGAGTTAAAAGACCTGATTTTTCTTTTTGATGTTCTTTCCTGAAACTTAACTCTTATCGTCTTATCTCTTTTACTTTCAGTTTAAGACAACTAGGGTACATCTGATACCCCAAAGATATCTTTGTCCCGCATAAAGCTGTTCATGGACTGGACCCCTGTATTTTGTCTGTCTGAGGACTCTTTGGTCACGCTTTAAATTTTATCTCCCTCATGGCTTTCTTACATTAAAAGATAAAATTTAATCTCCACCATCTGTCCTCACAGTACAGGGTACATATATCCCCTCTAAGCCAATCATTAAATCATACCAGTGCCATTTATTTGTACTTCTCTGTTTATTTGAAGCTGTGTAAGTTATTTAAAAGCCAGGGCAGGATCTATCTTATGTTTCTTCATTCTGATAGTATTTAACACCAAAGAATAATCTATGGATTAACTGATGATTAAATAACCAAGGGAACTGATACTGATGCTAAAGTCTAAGGAATCTGGGTAAATGAGGAGTGCTCAACTTAAAATGAAAACACAATTAGAGGGCGAAAGTCTCCCAAAGTATGTCACCTTTAAAATAACAACATTAATAGCCTCTTCCTCTTGATATAGGAAAATAATTTATAAGACAATCCTTACTAATAGGGTCATTTATTTTTAGTAAGTAATGATAATTATTCTGATAAATCATTAGTACATAATTATTACCACATTTAATTCCAATACATATGTGAACAAAAGTATATACACGTATAAATAAACCTAGAATAGAACATTTTCTTAGCTCGTGTAATTTTTGGAGTTCTTCATGTCAAGATGGAAATGTTTAACCTGGCATTTATGGTTTTTTTTAAAGAACACTGGGGAACCTATTTCCTTTCATATTGAGGGATACCTATCATGATTTTAAATGTCTTCAGTAAGACTATTACATGATTTCTAAATATTAAGGCTATGGCTGTTGGGAGCATTTTCTCATTACCAAGGACACAGTGAAACTTTTAATGGTTTGAAAAGATACCAACAAGAAGAGCATACCATTGGGTACTATCATCCATGAGAGCAGCAGGTTAGAGTTTAGGAAAGTAACCCGAAGACACAATAAACCATCATATGAGCAGTTTATATCAGTCTTTCCCAGCAATGCACCACCCAACATGTAGAAGAGGAGGGTAATTACATTTCACTGTGCTATCTACATATTATCTCACTGGGAGTGCACACTCGTAATTGTTTTGTGGTTACTTTGCAAGGATCCAGCAATAAAAGCACATCCATGAGCAAAGTATTGAGCAGAATTCTAAAGTCACCAGATGAATGTACACCTGTACAAGCATACATGTTCATATATATGTACCAAGAAGCCAGTTAATTAGCCCATCATTAGAGCATGACATATAATAAGATATTAGGAGACTATATCTTATTTTTACTTTATTTCTTTTTTGTTCCCTCTTTTCTTTCTTTCTCTGTCTTCTTTCCTTCAGTTACTCTGGACTCACTTATCAACATTGTCTTAACTGCAGATAACTCATTACCTTTAGTAACGAAAATATTTTCCCTTTTGGTTCAGGTTTTTAATTTTTGTTGTTGTTTTTTTTTAGAGACAGGGTCTCACTTTGTAGTTCAGGCTAGCTCTGAGCTCACTATGTAGCCCAGGCAAGCCTCGAACTCAGCAATCTTCCTGTCTCTGCCTCCCAAGTGCTGGGATGACAGGCGTGAGCCACCACGCCCGGCACCAGTTTTTAGATTATTTTAAAATTTGAATCTTTATTGGTATGTTATATATACCCATCATGATCACACTCAACACTGAGAACTTGTATCAGTAGAACTAGATTCCTTTCAAGACTCAAAAACTTATGAAAGTCTCAATATTGTGACATATATTTCAGTAGTCTGAAGTCCTTCTATGTGCTAAGTGTCTAGGAAAAATATGAGAAAAAAAAATCATTCCAAAAACATATAGGAGAGCTGGCTTTCCGCCACAGTGGTAGAAAGCCTTCTCAGTCTGTCTGAGACCCTGGTTCAATCACCAGCTCTGCAAAAACAAAACAAAATGAGACAGAAAGGCTGGGGATTTAGCCCAAATGGTACCGCGCCAACCTTGTATGCACAAGGGCCTGAGTTTGATTCCCACTGTCAAAACAGACAAACAAACAAACAAAAAAACGAGACAAAACCTTACATGTGCTAACAGTTATTTGGCCACTAGATATCAAGGTGTCACTGAAATCATTCACTCGATCACCATCAATGCTTGTTGGGAACTGTTTCTCAATGACTGAAGTTAATTAACCAGTATCTGATTGATCTACAAAGTTTCAATTATTCATAACAGTTTAAAATAACTATGCAATAATAGATTTTTAAACATACATGAGTTTATTATTTTCTTATAATATTTATCAAGAACCCAGGGCCTTTCTAAACTGAAGAGATTTATATATTAGTGTGTCTCAAACTTGCTTGCTTTTCTGATATTTCTTCGGTTTGAGGGAGAAACCGGTACCGAATACTTGGAAATCAGGACAAGACCTGTGCCTGTACTAGAAAAGGCTTAATTTACTCATATGTGTATTCTATGAAGAAGGAGCTGGGTTTTTGTGGATGACATTTAGAGGGACATCACAAAAATAGATTTTTGAATTAGAATTTAGCCTTAACATTTCTTCTTCAATCTATAAACCCTACACATAAGCCTGATTTTATTGGGATGTAAAACAGAAGGTGAACATTTTTATTAAAGGGCTTCTCAAGCAGCATTCAAAAATGAAATAGCCAAAACAATAGAAAATAAAAAAGTATGACTTTTTAATAAAAATGAAATGGATCCTAAATTCAGGATCCTATAGTATTATCATGACAAATGTATTATGTGGCTGGGATAGAAAAGCTAAAAAAATCTTCAAATTGTAGTTATGATAGTTACTAGATGTGTGTGTAGTTTAGATACGCACTCAGAGAAGGAAATAATTTTCTGTCCTTAGCTTGTAAGGCAGCACCTCGCTTTGTAATGCACATGCACAGCGAGGAAACATTCATTCTTTATGAAGATGATTATGACAAAGAGAACACACTTACCAAAACTTTAGGGTACACAGCCGGGCGTGGTGACTCATGCCTGTCATCCCAGCACTCGGGAGGCAGAGGCAGGAGGATTGCTGAGTTCAAGGCTTGCCTGGGCTACATAGTGAGCTGAGGGCCAGCCTGAACTACAAAGTGAGACCCTGTCTCAAAAAAATAAACAAAAACAAAAATAAAAAAACTTTAGGGTACAAAGGTTGGTACCTGGCTCGCGTTAAATATATGATGTGCTTAAGGTCTTTGTACTTATTTATTTCTAGTTTTATACATACACCGTGATGGTTAGGGTGGAGACTCAACTCGGTTGCCTCTAGACTGTGCTCAGGGAAATGTTGGAGTAAACTTCCGGGTGTTTCTGGGTGCTCACAAAGACAGGGCCCTGGGGCCTCCGTCCGCTCACTGGCCCCTTGGCCTGCCTTGCTCTTTCCTCTCTCTGCTCCGGGCTGAGCCCACCTTCCTTCTCTGCCACGCCCTTCCGCCGGATGTTCCACCCTCCTTCTCTCCTCGCCCTTCCGCCCGATATTCCGCCATGGCCTTGGGGCCGCCGTCTGTGGACTGAATCCCGTAAGTGTGAGCTATGGGATTTCTTTCTTTAAGTGAGGTGTGTTGGGCATTGTGTCCCACAAGGAAAAAAGCTGCCCTCGTACCTATGCATATTATGCTTATAAAACAAGAATTATTGTGATTATATATAATAGCAATCAACATTCTTATATTCCAATTTGGGTGACACTGACAAAACCAAAGGAGCTATAGACTTCACTTTTCCCTTTCATTTTCTCTTCTTTTCTTCCTTTCATTTTCCCCTTATTTTTCTTCTTCCTTCCCTTCTTTTCTTCCTATTTTTTATTAATTTTTTTTCTTTTTCTTTCCCTTTCTTCATGGTGCTGGGAACCAAACTCATGGTCTCATTCACGCGAGGCAAGCATTCCACAGTGAGCTTGGCCACCAGCCCTGCCTCTTTCTTCCTAATGGAAAGCTGAAATACAGATCCCGACCTTGCCTGACTTCTGGGCAAAGGTTTATTAAAGGAACTGTGTGTGCTGTTTGTAGGCCTGGATCGTAAATATTTTTCTTACGCCATCTTTTTATTTTCCTGTTGGCATATAAGGATAAACTTGGAAGCTAACAAATTAAAGATGCTGACCTTGGTTTCTAAATAAGTGTCTTGTCTGGTGTACACCCCTGCCTCAAATCTCCTCTCTTACTGACATTCAGAGAGATACACATAAGAAAACTAGCAACTGCTATAGAATACTGTTAATTTTCAAGGTTTATCTCCTGTTCTATTTAGTGCTATTTCCACTAACGTGGAGAAAATAAGGAAGTGAAGAAAAGTCAGACTG
The DNA here is from genome assembly GCA_004025085.1 of Thryonomys swinderianus. Lineage (NCBI taxonomy): Eukaryota > Metazoa > Chordata > Mammalia > Rodentia > Thryonomyidae > Thryonomys > Thryonomys swinderianus. Next base: position 24,237 of record PVIC010009458.1, read on the forward strand.
TCCAGCACTAGATAATGTTAAATGCTCCGTAGAAAACTGAAATAACAGAAACAAGTGAGAAATGGAGGAGTGAGCCTTGAAGAAAATATGATACAGACACACTATATAGCCATCAAAAAGTTCTTCTGGGCCAGAGAAATGCAGCACAAAGATCTGTGGTTGAGAACGTGCCTGGAATCATCAAAGCATCATGAGAAAGCCGGTGTGGGCTGTATTCCCATAGGGAATGAGTTCGGAGGTCATCAGAAGACTTCACAGACCATGGTAAGGACTGAGGATTTCATTGGAAGATTTTTCAACAAAGAAATGATACAATGTTACTTAAGTTTGAAAACAATCACTACCTCCTATGTAGAGAATAGATTTAAAAATGGAAGGAAGGTTGGGACATGTCTGTCTGTCTGTCTGTCTGTCTGTCTTTCTCCTACAGGTTTTCATGCCAACATTTTTGGTTCCTGGAAGGGGTGTTCAGAACGTACAGCAAGTGTTTAAATTCAAACCAATTATGGTTGGGGGTTTAGCTCAGTGGTACACCTACCTTGCATGCACAGGGGCCCAAATTAGATCCCCTTACACAAAAATCCAGAACAAAACAAACCAATTATTACAGTAAAGGACATATTGCCATTAACCGCCTTCCACTAACCGTTATTGTTGGCCATTCTAAAGCATTTCTGAAGTTCTCTTGCCTGATTGCCTTTATGAAGTATAATTAAAAATAATGCTGCCGCCAATGCCACCCAAGGGAAAGACAGGCTCTTAAAAACAGTACAGTGTAAAAATGAGAAGTAACTTGTGTCATATACTCGTACGAATTCCCCAGTGTTGTGTGTGATTGTGAGTTGTATATAAAATGTACCAATAAAGAATTCAATTAAAAAAAAACAGTACAGTGTTTCCACAGCCAACTTACTCACCTCTGTCACCGTGCACTTTCCGGCCCTTCCACAGAGTGAAAATCATTATGAAAGCTAAACATTTTAAATGGATTCAGCACATAGAACAGGTCACAATAGTACAATTAAAGACATGCATGAAAGAGGACCGCCAGACCTGATTCAGAAGCCGCAAGACATGGGGCCCATGTACCTGGGGGTGAGGGAAAGTATCTTGAGGTGAATTAATGACGGTTGAGTCTTTTACTATCATAATGTTTGGAAACTTAAGCATTCATTGTGTTTCTGGTCACACCTGATGGCTCTGTTGTTCACTTATCGCACAGCGAAGATTTGTATCCCCCGTCACCCTACTTACTTCCCTCCCAGAAGCACCTGCATTTAACATCATCCCTCCTGAAATCAGCCTGAAATTAAGCAGTGCTCCTGGCTATGCTCCAGTCTTCTTCCCTTCTTAGTGTCAGACACTGTACTGTGTTGTCTGAGTTGTCAAATCACAAGAATCACCTTTCTTATTGTCTACCCTTAAGCCCCGCCATATGCATTTTTAAATTTCTGCAGTTGATAGATTGTAAAATTTCCTTTCACAAGCAGCTAGTACAACTTAACACTGCCTCTAGTTTTCATCTGAAGCAGTAGCTATCTGGAAACCTAACTTCTTCCTATCATTATCAATTAAGTTCTGCTCTCAAAGATCAAGTAAGAAGGAAATCCCCTGGAAGTGGAGAACTCTTATATACAAATGTTGTAGAATCACTGACCTAGATAATTAGATTCTACTTGTGTGAATTTGGCATACTTTTATACACTGTGATTTTCTATAAGGTGATATGCTATTTGGAGCTTCGCTCACAGTTACCTGACTAAAAGAACTCTCTCCTCTTTGAAAGGAGAACATTTCAAGAGACTGAAGTGTGGCAGAATATATGCCACTGACTTCCGGAGGACACTACTTTAAGAAAAAAATGTAATCTGATATAACTTATAAACAACAACTTATCTGACCCAAACGTCAGTTCGACACTGAAACGAATGTGACAACTTCCTGCCATGTCATGATACTCACATTAATCTCAGTCCTCAGAAAAATGTCCTTTGCTAATATTCTTTTCACAGAATCAGTTAGAAAATGATTTTTTAAAATAATGAAAATGACACCGAGGAAGTGATCAATTTGTATTAGGTAAATTAACCCAGAGATGTGAAATGGAAGCACACGATTCTCATGTAGTTATAGTTCTCTTCACTAGAAATAAAATGGAGGATGGTGATTTAAAAAAAAACAAAAACAAAAACCGGTACTCTTTTTGACCAGTAGATGATAAATCCAGAGGTTGCTGTTAAGGACATTCAATCCAGCAGCGATGATGTGAATCATCCCGTCACTGAGAGGCCAATAGGGGGCCACAGATGAATCTTGCTTACTGACTGTGTCACCCTTTTTCCTATTCCTGCCTCAAGAAAAATACCTGTTACAGAAGACAAACATATGTTTGCACCTTTTCCTCCTCTTTACATGTATTTCATGCAGTGTTCTGGCACACTGGAGTCCTCCAGGAACATTTTATCTCCTTCTGCAGGAGCTGGACATTTTAGATCGGCTCAGGATTGATAGATACCACTTTGGCATCTGCAATATTTTTGTTCCCAGAGAAGAAGTTAGAGTCAGATACCTTATATTTCCTTTGGGCAGGAAAGGGTAGTTATTCCAAAATGTGTGATGGTTTATCTCTCTACCATGGAAAGAAAATACAATCAACTTTAGAGAAAGAATCACGTCAAACTCCACATTTATTAGTTGGAAAAATTGTGTTGCTCTGTTTTTTAATCTTTGAAAGGGAATTAGAGTCATGACCATCATTGTTATCAACCTACTATATGTGGTTGCTGTGTGAATTAATGTGTTTTAAAATTTGTGAGACCTTAGACTATGTGTTCAGGAGGGCAGGATCTTCAGTCACATTGTTCTAAGGCCTACCCCTAGGGCTTGAGCAGTACCTTACACATAGCAGGTGATGGTGTGTCTTTCGTTGTATTGATTGAAATGGACAATGTTCAGATTTTGTAATCATGGGTTTCAAGGAAACAAAATCACAATAACACGATTTTTACAAAGGAAATTATTGATGAATAAATACTGGCCTTGAATAATGGACTTGTTTTAAGTAAATAGATGGGCTGTTGGAAAAATGACCTTATTAATAGCTCTAGTGTTAAATTCTTCTCTACCTTATTTTGTGCACTTTCTTCAAAGAAGAACTGGGAAGCATAGTCCCATGCATTTGGATCATTATAAAATATAAAGATGAGTTTAATATTTTGAGAAAAAGAAATTGACATTTATTCAGAAATTTGATGGATGTAGTTCCACGGGAGTAAAATTTAAGGTCTGAATGGCTGTCTGGCTTTTATCTTTCCTTCTTATGGTATTTTAAAATGAATAACTGGAAGTTTAATTGGGAAACAATTTCATTAAAATTATATTCTGTTGCCATAGAATATTCTACCTTACCTAAGTAATTGTCTACTTCATCTTACTTTCCATCTTCCCAAAGCACCTGGTTATTTTACGTCATACCTCATTTCTTCCACATACCAAACTGATACATAAAAATCAAACACCCAACAGCAACAATCACAACCAAATGCATGAGGCACATATGGAGTTCTGCTTTCTCTAGTGTTTCCAGGGCCAGAAATACATGAACCCTGGGCCCACAGAGTCCCAGGGTTGGTTTGTTGTGTTTGTCCATGGTTCCTGTAGGAGGCAGGGCAAACACAGAGAGCAGTTAGATTAGGATGGCTTCAAGCATCTACTTTTATGAGCCTGAAGTTGTTGAAAACTCTTCTGTCTACCCCGTGAGGATTATGTAGTGGTGGGGAGGGGTGCTGATAGTGAGGGGAGGGATAGAAAAAGTTGTTAAAAAGACTGAATCTCTCTGATTACATCCTCACTATGAAATAGCAAATATATAACATCAATGTATTAATAATCACTCTCGACTACTTATAGGAGAGTATTATGAGTATATCAATATCTCTTCTTTCTCACAATGACTTAATATAATTTTATCTCAATTAAAAAAAGAATTGTAGATTAGAGACATTAACCTAAATAGCCAATGTAATAATATTATTAATAGTTCAGCTGAGGCTCTATCTCGGATCTGTTAATTTCTAGTCCCTTTCACTAAGCAAAAATGTGATTTCTGTCTACGAAATACATGTCAGCGATGGAAGGAAATGGATTTTAACTTGCAAAACTCAAAACTAAAAATTCATGTTGATTACTGATGGTAGGAAATACTTTGAAAGTTAAGATGGCATGTATGAGGGTGACCTTCTAGTCCACGTATTTCTCTTAGATTTAACATACTGCTTGTGGACATCACACAACAGAAACTAGGAAAACCTTGAATTTAGTGCTGGGGTAACAGTACCAAAGAATACTGGAGTGAGTTTCGCCTGGCAAACACTCTAAAACCAAGCAATGCCTGGTGTCTCTCAGTTTTTTTCTTCACTTAACACATATGAACTGTAAAAAAACTTTTCCATTTGCATTAATTTCTTAGACCTAAATTCCTGCAGAGTTTGAAAGACAGAAGCAATGACAGTTATTACAGTTGATCTATCACTTTTCATATCTTATCTTTGTCTGAGTGGCAAGGTGGGAATAAAAGGAAATATAAATTGATGTTACTGGGCCCGAAATATATAGGGATCGGGATCACTTTGAACACGTGATCTTTAATATTCAGGTTTTTCTTAGGTTTTCTTTGTGAATTATAGTTCAGTCTTATGTATTAGATTCTGGTAGTTACTGGCACTTTGCAAAAGCGACATGATTTAATCATTCTAAAGAAAATATAGCAAGGCATGTCTGTATGGAAGCCATACAGTTGCTAAAGTACTGGGTATTATTATGCAAAATTAATCATCTTCGGTTTTCCCCAACATTATAATGTATAAATTTGAAGCAAATTTAAATCTTGACAATTTAATACATGCTTTTCAGAATGTAAAGGCTTACCCTATGTAAATCAATAGGGAAAATATCTGTAATCCATCCCAAAGTAAGAGGACATAAAGAGCTATTTGATGGCAAATTGAAGATAAGTTGCTCAGAAACAACAAAAAAAATTCTGCAAAATATTTAGAGAAAACAATAATAACATACTGGCTTAATTTATATGTTGTGTGATTCTCTATTTGATTTAATTATTAAAACCTCCCTTGAAGTATCTTTTCAGGCCCCTCTATTTAAGTGGCACCCCACTTCTCACCCGCTGCCCATTCTATCCTGAGTCTATATATATATTAAACATTGCTAACTGTGCCACATAATTTCTCTTACCACTCATTGATCTTTTTCCTATCCATATGTCTCTGTATCTTGTGGCCTACCCAGCTTTCCATCTGTCCACCTATTTTTATTTATTGCTTAATCTCTCGCCAGTTGCAATATGAACTTTACAAGTTCACCTACAGTGTTTCTCTCATATGGCAGAGCACTTTTTTATCTTGTACACCGCCTAACACTTAATAGGTAACGAAACAGTTATTTAATGGAGGAATGCATACTACAGAACGGATGACAGAGATAAATTGCCTCACTACTCTTGGAAAAGCGTACTACTAGAATTTAATTTATATGCTCATTCATTATTCTATGTCTATGAAGGGTTGGCTCTTGGACAGCAAGATCAACGGATTTTGAATTCTTCATATTTAAATATTAACTATGCACGTGTTCCCATATACTTTATATAATCTCTAGATCATTTAGTACATAATACTTAATACAGTGTAACTGCTATGTAAATAGTTATTATACTGTATTATTTATGGAATAATGACAAGAAAAAATGTGTATAGGTTGAGTACAGATTAAATTTATTTTTCAAATATTTTTGATCTGTGGCTGGTTGAATTTATGTATCCAGACTCCCTGGGTATCAGGACTGACTTTATCTGAATATATTTGCTCAAAACCACAGACTTGCAAGCTACTTAAATTGATTAGCATTCATATGGAAAATATATAATTGACCATTAAGACAATATGATTCTTTAAAAGGGGGGATACCTAATGGTTTTTCAAGTTCTACTGTTTATAAAGGTTTATAAAGGCAAGATATGCCAGTCTGCACATAATACTTTTATTTGTTTAAAGTATTTCTATATGTGTATACTATTTTCTGCACATAGACCTAGATACATGGAGACATACATGGTAATTTGAAGCGAAAACACAGTAACTCCATTTGAAAACATGAAACTGAAAGCTGAAAAAGAGGTGAGTTTTTGCACTGCAAGCATTTTGAGTAACATTTTAATGCATTACAACATACTTGTGTTTTGCTAATGATGATCCTAAAGATAAAATAATACATGAAAAGACATACATGATTCATATGTGCTTAAACTACATGCACTTTTAAAAAAGAACCTCTCTTTCCACTTATTTAAAAGAAGAAAGCTTTAGGCAAATACAGTTAACAAAAAGGAGGTAGAAAATTAAAAGAAAGAAAGAATACATGTCTGTAAGTTCTTGATGCATATGCATTTCTTGATGGATATTTACCGAAGTAAAGAGGTATTAGAAAGAAGTCTGTTAGGATCTAACCATAGTTAAATTTTTTAAAAACTAAGTTATAAGTGAAGACAACAGGAGGTTTTCATATTTCTTTAACACATGTAGGCTGTAATATTCTAATAGTGAGGATGTAAGAAGGGTAGTCATGTCTAAATTTGCATTTAAAAAATCGTGAAGGAAGGAAATTAAAGTCTAATAAAAACAGCATTAACATATTCTGAATGAGTCTGTCTACTCACATTTGAGACAAAAAGCACATCCTTAATAAGATCGAGTGAATTTAGAAGGTAAGTATTAAATGAGATATAAGGATCAGAAGTTCAGAATTACTCATTTCCTGTTTTCATCCACAACTACTGAGTGCGCTCATGAGAGATTACTTCTCTACATAGAGCAAGATGTCTTCATTCTTTGAACTCATGCTCTGCTGGAATCTAGAGTGCTTGCACTGCCTCCTACACTGGGCACGCCGGCATCTCTTCCTCTCGGACAACATCGTTCTTAACACTTCTGGGAAGAACTAGTCACCCGTTCCATACTCTCGACTACACAGCACTTATTATTAAAGTTACCTATATGAGACTATCTAGCTGTATAATGTCTGCGCAACTTGGAAGTCAAGGGCTTTATGAGTGACATCTTGAAACTCCCAGATCCTTGAAAATTCTGGTACACAAGTGCTCAGTAACTGTCAATATTTTGACTCTTGACTCTAGCAAGAGAGTGAAGACATCCAGAGGAGTGGATCAGCCCTGCTGACAGCACTTGCTTGCTGCTTGTGTATCACTTTCTACTTTATAACTCTGACACTGCATTATCTCCAAGCAGCTCTTCATCGCAGCAAAGAGGCATCATCACCACTTCCATTTTACTATTGCAGGGACCAATGATAGAGTTAGAAGAATAACAACAACAAGGATTACAGCTGAGCTTGGCCTGCAGGACATGTAAATCTCAAATCACAGCCAATTACTGTAAACTCATGCAGGAAATTACATCTCTACATCATGCTTCCACCACTGTACTCTTCCTTTTTTTATTTGAAGCAGGGACGGGACAATCTCAAAAGCCACATGCCCACTCCAACTCCATGGAGCTCAGACAATAGGTAGTACACAGCCCTACTGTATCCTCCACTAATAGCTCAGTATTCAAATCAACGAGTAACCATATCCATAGCTCCTGATAATTTCAACATACAACAGAGATAATGAGCCCTAAAAAAGTTTTTTTTCTCCACACACACAGTCTCAAATGTTGATTGTGAGCTGAAAGGAGAGAAAAAGAACAGAGGAAGATAGACAAGAAGAAAAATAAATGCCCTTTTCAATGTTAGTAAGAGCTAATCTTTATTGAGCATGTATGATCTAGTGTACTGAGCACAACAATGCAGTGTAGATGTTTAATGCCTAAGTTTAGAAAGTATGTTTGAATTTCAGCTCTAGCACTCATTAAAGAGCCTTGGGCAGGCTGTCTATACTTTCACTGTTGTCTCAGCTGTAAAACGGGGTTGTTGGCAGGAGCACCTCCCTTAGAGTCTTCTTCAGTGATGTGGTGTCTGCCAATTCACTAGGTGTAAACGCTCCCACTAACGCTCATTGCAAGCTATGAAGAAGTTGCTCTCTGCTCACCAAGTTCTTGAGTGTTTAATAACTGGTCGTTTAGAACCACATTTAGCATATTTCCTTTATAATGATGATTAATTACATGATAATCACACAGAGGAATCTGGGGGATGTAGCCTATACTGCATTCAACATTTTTTAAAAGACTCTTACCTTAACTCAACTATTCCCAGAATTCTCTATGAATTTAGTATCCTCGTAATTTCTATTTCAAACAAAATAGAGAAAACTTCTGAATCCAACCGCTCTAAGTATAGGTGGGGCCTCAACATGACTCCATCCTGTTGGTTCCTTGTCTTCCTTGTCACCAAAGCATCCTATGGTGCCTGTCTAGGAATGTGGGTCTGCGTGAGCACACAATAAAGGATAGATAAATCTGGTTTGAAAAAGGGCAGTGCCAGTAGCATCTGTGATGGTCCCATGGTGCCAGGGATATTTCTATTCCTTTGAGGGTACAACATTAATCATATTATACCGTGAGGAAACTATGCCACCATGCGTTTGGAAGCACAAGGCATATACTAATGACCACTTATATTCCCCAGTGTTTACTATAGGCTTTAAATTTTCTTAATCCCTTGATGTGACTTACATAATTATAGGAGTCTTCTGAGGAAAGCCTACACTTGTTCCATTGTATAGATGAGGAAACCAGTTCAGAAATGTTAAGTAACTTGTTCAAAGCCAAAAAAAAAAAAACCTACTTAAAAACATTAGTTCTATTTTAACTCAGTGGCTGTGTGTTATAAGTTAAATCCAGCAAAAATTGTCAGAAAATTCAAAACCACATTACATTCTTTGGAGATAACACTATTAAGACATATAAGGTTAACATTATAACTTGTTGGGGGGGGGTTAACAGCCAAATTTGGTCAAAGACAGGGCTGGAAGATAGCATTTTATTCAATGTGATTTACTTTCCATTAAAATATGTCTATATTGCGGGGCATGGTGGATCACACCTATAATCCCAGCACATGGGAGGCAGAGGCAGGAGGATTGCCAAGTTCAAGGCTTGTCTAGTCTACATAGTGAGCTCAAGGCCAGCCTGTACTACAGAGTAAGACCCTGTCTCAAAAAAAAATGGCTATATTTTGGTGCAAACTCTCTTTATTTTTGAGTGTATACATTTTTCTGAGACTGGAGAGGAGAACCAGTGTGTCTTGTGTGCCATCAGGAAAGTCACGTTAAGCAACTTGTAAGGGTCAACTTCAGGCCACTCTCCACTCTGCTTGGAGCCGTCAGTGTGTTGGAGAATGAAAGGATTAATTAGTTTATTTAGCCCTTCACATAATTCAGCCTCTCCCTGTGCACTCCAGTGCTTGTGCAAATGGACAGGGACAGCGGGAAGCAGGACTCACTGGGGCTCTCCAAAGTGTGCAACTGTTGCTCTTGTTCCTTTAATAGATGTAAATGATTTATTTTCTTCTGTACAACCTATTACCCAGCCCCCCAAAAACAAAAAAACAAAAACAAAAAAAATGAAAAAAAAAAACCCACCCTATTTTCCTAGCAAAGTAAGTTGTACCCAAAATGGGAAGTGCACCCGCCCCTCGGCTTTCTGTCAATACCGGAGGCACAACTCGGTGTATCACACACAGTACATCCTACAACTGTCTCCCCAAATAGCTGGGCACGGAGTACGAATCACGCTAACTCAGAGGTAGAAGGAACCTTCGCTCTCGTCTAGCCCAGACTTCCCATCGCTCACGTCAGAGAAATCAGTTTGAGGGGATAAGTGATCAGTTTCCAGTGAGTGATCATTCTGGAAACTGAATTCAGACTCCCTGCTCACGTTCAACGTACGTAGCTTTCTCTCCCTTTACTAGTCTCCTGGCTGAATGCTGAGAACCGAGGGCCCGTGTTGTTCTCCTTTTCGGTTTGTGCAGGGCCAGGTAGAGAACTCAGGACCTCGCACTCGCCGGGCAGGTGTGGAGCCACACTGTCCATGTGGCTGGCCTTCGGTGCCTCTCATCTAGCCCTTTACAAAAACAATGATGCCCCTGGACATGTACTGAGGGTCTTTCTCTTTCCCAGGGAAAATATTTCCCTTTGTCTTTCAGAAAATACCTTATGGTCCCGCAAGGAAGGGACTGATTAAGTTTTTGTAGACTAATCCCCAAATATGAGTGGTGGCTCCTTTAGTGTCCAGTGATTGTCCTGGCCATCCTCCAACCTGCCCTGTGCTAACCACTGTCATCAGCTTCAAAGGCTAGTTTAATCCATTTCCTTCTGTTTAGCAACACAGCATATCTCGTGGGAACAAGCCATGGAACAGTAGATACCCGAGGCTGCAGGGACAGGAAGATGCCGAACTGAGCACAGTTTCCGCTGAGTCATAGAAATGAGCCGCAGTGAGCTGCCGTACTGCCTCGCGACCACAGTTCATCTGCTGTCTGTTTCAAAACTTCCAGGCCTGTTATTCTTCCTACACTAACTGAATACCTTCAGAAATGCCCAGGGGACTGGTCAAGCACGGTTTTGGGTGTGTCCGAATGCAAAGTGAGAGGAAGATCTACGCCGGCTATGGTAGCAGGCAGCCCGCACAGAGCACAAAAGAACAGAAGAGTGGATGGACCCAGCGTGAAGGGCCCCCGCTTCCTCCGCTGCTAGAGCTTTTGCACACTGATCTGCACCTTCCTTCTGACTTCTGGAGCTGACTTACCCAGAGACTCTCCAGGGAGCGTCTAGACACTGGGCCTTGGATTTGCGCTGAATCCTTGGTCCCCTTTGCTCTGTGGCTTCTGTCCTGTTGGGCTGAGGCTCTACTGGATCCTCTCCAGGCAGCTATTGTGGACCCTCCTGCCTCTGACCTTGCAGGACTTCCTAATACATCTTGCTTCATCGTACATTTATTTTCCATTCGTTCTCCACCAGAGAACCTGAGCTAATACCCTGTCTCACCACTGGACACTGAAAAGCTGGAGAGGTGATGGGTATGTTAATCAGCGTGATGGAGTCTTTGCACAGTGCACGTAGACATCGAAACGGCACGTTGGTCAGCTAAATGTGCACAGTCGTCAGTGAACACGATTTCTTAAAATTAAACTTAAAAACCTCAAAACACTACACAAGGAGTCTGAATGTTAGCAAGACATAAAGGTAATAATGTAGTCCTAGGTAATGTGTCAGGTAGGTTTAAAGAAAGGGTCAGGCGAGAGACAGGCAGGAGTAATTCACTGCTAAAACTGAGCATGGCCAAGGGGCCATCGTTAGAATCACACACTGGCACACTGGGCCAAACGAACTTTCTACCTTTCGTGTCCCAGAGAGAAAACGCTTAGTTCCGGGAAAAGGGTCCAGATTACAGAGCGCACGGCACATCCCCCTGTTTAGGAAATAAACCACCAGATCGCGTTGGAAACGCCACAGCCTGAGTCCGGCTTCCTGAGTAGCTTGATCATTTTGCTCAAGTTCATTTATTTGTAACGCAGACTTGGGGTTCGTTTCACTGTCTGTCAAATCAACTCATGTCTTAATTTGGTTGGGATTTACATAACAAATCCTGCCCTCACATCGTGACAAGATAATCTAGACTGTCTAGGCTTTTGTGCTTCTGTTCCCTCCCCTGACGCTGCTCAGTCTACTCTGTGGACAGATGAGAGCGCCCCCTCCGTACCTGTGACCGGAACGCCTGCCGGGGCGAGGGCTCTCGCGTGGGCCTTGGCCAGTGCACGCCCTCCGAGTTCCCTCGCACTGCACCCAGACCTGAGAGCGCTGTGGACCGGCTCTCCCTCATCAAGCTCTTCGCTCCCACTTCATTTCCAAACCTTTTAGGCAATCCAGAACTCGTCTAGTTGAAAATTAGAGTCAGAGTTAAGAGAATATTTGCCTAATAGCCTCTCCCAATTTGATACCATGCTAACAAGATCCGTAGAAAGCAAACACACACATGACAGCTAACGGGCCACACTTGCAAGATCCTATCAGACAGTTTTTTAAGCTCAAGCAGGGATTACTAATGATTAAGCTGTCTGCTTCCTAGATGTAGAAAAAGGTATTAAAAGCATGATTCAGTCATAAAACATCATATGGCTATAAAAGTTTTAAAATAATTTAGCACATCAAAATGAGGAAATCCTGTGAAACAGTGGCTTTCAGACAAGGGACAGTGGGTACTTGGGGGACTCTGTATGAAGTACAGCCAATGAGAAGATTCCTGATCTGTTCTATTTGACCACTCAGAGAAAGGCACAGACCACGGTGCAGGAAGAGGGAATCCAGGCAAAGTCTGCTCCCTGCATTGACAAGACAGTCTTTCATCTGTTAGAGACAGAGAAGACAAAATTTTGACAGGCAGAATGTCAGAGAAAGAATAGGCCAGAACATTCCAGAACATATGATAGATTTTATAAAATGGGAAATATTAAAAGGGAATGTGCTAGGGGAACATAATGAGGGCAAAAGAACAAATATGATTCGGAAAAAGGAATAGCATGTATATAAGGGACGGGGAGTTGTGGGGTGGGTAGGGATATGGGTAAAAATGAGAATTAACTTCTGTCATATAGTGGTACAAATTCCCCAATGTTGAGTGTGATTGTGAGCTGTATATAAAATGTAGCAATAAAGAATTCAATTAAAAATTAAAAAAAGGATCGGGCAGAGAGAGCCAGAGCTGTGTGTTTCCTAACAAGCCACTAGATGGGTGCTGATCAGTGCAGGAGTTAGGACAACTGTCAGCTCTGGAAAGTAAATCAGCATAAATGCAGGTGGAAACGCTCTGTCAGACAGGGAGAGTGGAAGTTCTTGATTCTGCTGGACAGGATGGAAAGGTTTCTCTGGGGAACAGAGAGCACCTCAGTTTAGTGAGGTCTGAGGAGCTGAGACAAATGAACGCTCTGTAGCCACTGGCAAAACTGACTGGAAACCTTCAAAAGAAATAAAATGCCACCAAGTAAGTTACTTATATACCAAGATGGAATCTTGGGAGAAACAACAGAAGAAAATGTTCAGTAACCACTAAGGTAAATTTTATGCTTAATATCCAATAAAAGAATTACTGGGCATAGCGAGACACCAAAAAACACTGCAGCATGTAGTGAAAAAAATCGGAAAGCAGAAATAGAAATTAACTTTAGCGAGATGAAATTTTTAAATTTTGTTGAATATTTAATAAAGGCATTAAGCTACTGTTTATACCTAAATATATGTATTTATATATATCAATACATTTATATATAATATATAAATATATATTTAATATATATATTTATTATAAATATATATTTAGTACCTATTTATTATAAATATATATTTATATATTAATATTCAAGAAGTTAGAGAAGAACCATGAAATTGTTAAGAGATGTAGAAGAAGTAAAGTTACCCAAGTAGATCTTCTAAAGAAAGAGAATGCATGCAAATCACATGACCAAAACTGGACAGTACTAAAAACAGATTAGGCACCACATAAGTACATATAACATGAAGACATGCAGTCTACCTTGAAGGGGACCAAACTCCAAGGAATAAACAGCACAACAAGCAAAGAAGAAAGAGTGGGGAACAGGGAATAAATCAGCTGAGACAGCTTAAAGTGCATGGGCGATAATGTCTCAGGATGGCTGAAAAAGATCTTTGTAGAAACAATCACCATTTTTTAAAAAATGTAATGAGAACTATAAGCTCACCTATGGAAGAAACTCAATAAATCTACAGAAATATGAAGAAAATAACACAACTGTACATGACGATTATATTGCTGCAATTAGGACTTGTGATGAACAGCAAAAAGGAAAAAAAAAAGTAATCCATTTCCTATAGAGAAACAAAAGACAAAAAAAAAAATAGAGCAGGAGAAATATAAGTCAGAGGAAAATAGAGCAATATCTGTAAATGTTCCAGTACTGATACAAAAAAACACACACGTAAAAAAACCTGTTAACCCAAAATCTGATGTCCAGCAAACTATCTTTCCAAAATGAGGGTAAAATACACCCTTTTCAGAAATACACTGTCTGAGAGTATTCATCACTATCCGATGGGAACCACAGAAATGTAAAAAGAAATGCTTCAGGCAGAAAGAAATATGCTTGTGCACAAAGGAATAAACTAAAAGGAATAAAATATACAGAAACCGGGTAATATGGGGAGCAATGTAAAAGACTGTTTATGTAAACCCCCGAGAATTCAGCCCTCTCTTGTGAAGTGTGGAGGTTTGTTAATCATGTATATTTAGCACAAAGTTTAAAACATATATGGACGTCAACGGTGGTGTAATCATTCTCCATTCTTCCTGATTTAATGTCAGATGGGAATATATACGAAGACCGTGAAATCAGAGGCCAGAGTCCTTTTCTCCCCCTCACCGTTTCCCTAAAGACTTTACTTCTTTGCTGGTTCATTCTTCCCATTTCTTACCCGGGAAAGAAAGACACAGGCTTTTGTCAAGTTCCGCAGTTCTTTCTCCCAGGATACATCCTCCTTAACAAAACTTCTCGGCCAATTCTTGTTGCCCTGGTTTTAGGGGAGAGGGGACCAAAGCCGGAGGAGCCTCATGGCAAGTCTGGAAGCAGCAGGAAGGTTCCCCAGAGGAGCAAAGGACCAGGTGTTTTCACCCTGGCATGCTCCGAGAAGGGGATGTCAAGGTGGTGATTCGAGCTGACGACACTCAGCTAAAATGCGCGATCTTGACATGGTGAGAACAATTACCTTCATTATCCTTGTGATTTTTCCCCTAATATTTATTCTATTTAAAGTACGTAAGTGGGTTGTAAGAGACAAGGACCTATTTCATTGTACTTACTGTATCTGGCTTTGCACACCAGTCTACACTATCGATGATATTTTAGATGCTTCACAGTCTAGGAGAACGCACGCGACATGTACGCTCAGGCACCCACTACAGATATGCAGCTCAGTTCAACGATGTTTCTGGAATAGAAATGGAAGGACCCACTAGAATGTATTATAAGAGAGGGATTTTCAACAAAACACCACCAACTAGCTTCATTACTAAGAAAAAGTCACATCAGTTTTCAAACATTCCGTGTTCTGTAAGATAAGGAGTCTAAGTCAGATTAGTTTTAGGGTCATGTCTAGGGACAGACTTCCAGATATGTTTGAACACCCCAAATTGTACTGGAAACTGTGGGGAAAGAAACTAGATGTAACATATGCTTCTTATTTGTGAGGAAAACATGGTGCGTTTGGGGTGACCGCACATGTGTTTCTTTTTTGTTAGCATATGTTTGCTGTGCCTGATGCTGACGGTCACTTTGGGGTGTGGGCACCTGTACATAATATGGCTTGTTTCTTTTTTAGTCCCTTTGCCCTCTTCCCACCAACCTCCTTCCCTCTGCCTCATAATTCCCCTTCTCCATTTTCCTCACCCCTGTTATTACTATTCATATCTTATACTCAGGACATATAATGGGTACATTCACTGAAGCTATAGTTTCCTGTACCTGCTGCACCTTAACAGTGTTTCCTTTTCTTTGCTTGCTGTGAATACTTCTCACCTTCAGGAACAAGGCTTCGTGCCCCTTCAAGTACAATGGGCTTCAATCTCTGCAGAACTGTTGTTAGGTAGGATTTCACAAATAATTTTATAAATACGTTGAGATTCAGGGTATAATTTATTGGACAGATAGTATTTTGTTGAGGATACTGTAAGAATATGTACGAAGAAGATGGTAGGATTTCAGAGTAAAACCATAATGAGTGTTTACCTTTCTATGCACAGACACAGATATGGCTGTGTGTATACAACATGTGCGTGTGTATATACAAATATATGCATGCATACAGCACTCGTGTGCTTTCATATATAACATATAAAGACTGTGTACATATTCTCATGTGTGATACACATTGCAATGCTAACACACATGCATGTATTATTTATGGATATCCTCATTTTTTGAGTAAATTATTCTAATGAGAAGAAAGTAAAAGCGAGACACATGCAGTGACATGCCATGGTGGAAACAGCACCCAGATGTTCTCACTTTACGCCCCAATATTTTAACGTAAATCTCTTAGATAAGTTTCTTCGTGTTTCTCAGTTAGCTAGTAACACAGTGACAGGTAGGCGGCATGATTTGTTTTAGTGCTGGTGTGAATTCTATTGTCCTGGAATGGCAAACACAGATCCCAGCAGTTGCCTGAGGCCAGTTTCTGAGATCCAGGAAGACGCAGCTCTTCTCAGAAGGAAATCGGCTCCAGCTTGCCAACAACCACCCAGGTGTCATCACATTGCAGTGATGATGCTGCTGGCCGCACACATTCCCTCTAAATATTTCACTTCCATTTGTGCTGTCGCCACGCCTGCCTTCTGTGCATTTTTGATGTCTAGCACTGAGTCAAGCACACTGGGGATGCACACACACACACACACACACACACACACGTGTGAAACAACACGGGTTAACTGGCATCATATTTAAAGCACCGTTAACCGTGATTTTTTCCCATCGAAGTCCATCCGCTCAAATGCATTCATTTTTCCATCTCATCTAATTGATTTAATGAAACCGCTTTGAACTGTTGTTCCATATACGATCACTCCGGAAGAACTTCCCATGGAAATACGTAATTTTTCATGTGTCGGATGCTGCACTCATATTTCTTGAGAAACTGTGGCCGTTTCTTCTCTTACCTTGTGACAGTAAAAAGCACCGGGGCCTCGCTGACAAGGTAGACCCGAGAGAAGAGGCGAACTGTGCTGTCACTAGTGGGAAGAATGAGGAGAAGAGGTGGCAGGAGCGGGAGTACAGTGTGAGGGTCTCGGGGCGGCTCTCAAACTGAGAGCTTCATCTTTCTGAAAAATTAGATTATAGCTTCTGTCCTCACTGCTTCCATGCGGCAGGGATAGACCATGTTCTCAGAGCGGTCTTCCCTCAGTTTTCATGTAATTTAAATTAATATACATTTATGATTTAGCACTATAGACTCATTATATGTTCTTGTTTCCCCCTCTCATTGTCTTTATCCCTACAGCTCATATTTTTGTTTTGTTTTGTTTTGTTTTTGAGACAGGGTCTTGCTTAGTAGCTCAGGCTGGCCCTGGTCCAGGCAAGCCTTGAGCTCACAGCAATCCTCCTGCCTCTGCCTCCTGAATGCTGGGATGACAGGTGTGAGCCACTATGCCCCAGCATTGTACTATGTGGTAATAATTGCTGGTGGGCACGAATCACTACTCCCGGTATTGTAGTATGTGGTTACCTGGGATGGAAGCAGGGCCCTTGTGCTTGCTAGGCTAAATCTCCAGCCCTATAGCTCATATCTTATAGGATATTACAGCATTTATAAGTATTATGGGTTATTATCCTATTTCTCTTATTAGATTGTAAGCTCCATAGGGACAGAATTTTGCCTTTAAACAATCTACCTCTAGCCTTCAGTATAATGACTTCTGCATAGTCAGATAACCACAAACACTGAAAATTTCAGTATTCACTGAGCGGCTCCTCCAGCCCTGAAAACCACAAATATGCTGACAGCTACTTTCATGATTCCTGTTGCCAAAGCTAACACGCTCAAGACAGGTGGCCTACATACTCATAGTAACTACAGACTGGAAGAAATAAATATCTAAAAGCAAATGAACACTTAGAAAAAGTTTTAAATTGCATTAAAATCTGATGAGGTAACTATAGAGCTTATGATAGAATACCATTTTCTTTGGGGATATCTAAGATGTTTTGGATGTTGTACCTTGAGTAGAGTTGTGAATGGTAGAGGATATTACCACAGGATGCTTTCTTGTAATCTGAGTGAAGACACTTCAAGGTTCTGTAAAGGGAAATGAAACTTTCCATGAATCAAATGTTTCTCAAACCTCCCATAACGCACTTAGTGTGGAAACACTCATACATGTGTTTCATGGTTATGCAACTAATGTGTTCATTCCCACTAGAATGGAAACATTATAAAACAGAAAATACCTAATTCTTCAAGTTTCCAAATTTCTGATTTTACTTGAGTCACGGTCATATCTGTACCCATGACTTAGGTATAATTCTATATCATCTTAAAAATTTCAAGAAAAAATTTAATGGATTATATAATATTTCATATGTATGATACAAAGTGGTCATTAATGCATGTATATGATGTGCAGTGATCAAATTAGGGTAAATAGCACTTTAATGTTATTTCTCATTTCTATGCACTTAGAAATTTCAATTCCTTCCTTGTAGTTGTTTTGAAATACATGACAACTTATAGTCTTTCCTACATAAAAGAAGAACCAATTCTCTCTATCCAAGTATAATTTGGAAAACATGACTGGCCCCTCTTTATCTCCTTACTCCTTATCCATCCTACCCTCTAGTAACTACTATACAAGTTAGTTATGAATTTTCATAATGTAATTCCTGCTGGTTCATTTGCTTTCAAAAGCTACCCCAAGCACATTCCTGTTCTGTGCAAGAGTTTCTACAAGATAACAGTTTGCTGCACAGGGATAAGTGTGTCTTTAGTAACACTAGTGTAACTCATATGGTAAGTTTTTCATAGATTACACGTAGAGATAAGCCAGGCTGCACATTTATGTTCTGTCATTTAATGGCTATGTCATATTGGGCAAGTTTTGAAATGTCTCTATGATTTTCTGATCAGTAACGGTGTTACAATAGTGTCTATCTCAAGGGATATTGTAAGATGAGTTCCCGTTGTAAATAAAGTACCTGCAAGGCTTACCAAATGGGTGAGGCCCATAAAATGGTTAATGGGATAGCAAGATAATTGGTAATTATCTTGATCAGAAGATAAAGGGAAGAGTTGCTGTTTACTATAGTCATCCGATATCTACCCGTGGAGCAACTCTTATACGTCAAGTGTCGATCTACATGTACAGTGAGAACAGCGACAGGCTGTACAGAGCCTGCCAGCTAAGGGACAAGCTGCTCGATGTGAAGCAGAATTGCATGAGGGTAGGGGCTGGAATCTGCTCTGAGTCCCAGTGTGGAATCGCTGGCATGTTTTCTTTTCAGCTGCCAAAGAGAAATGAATTGTGAGCATGAAAGCATTACTTTATCCCAACATTTTTATTCCTCCTAAGATCCCATTTCATTGAGTAATTGTTCAGTTAGTTAATATCTAAATGGACAAATAAAATTCCATGCATGCATCATTTACCACGTGCCATTTTGATGTATATGTGTATGTATATATTTACATAGGAATGACTAGATTAAGTAATTAACACACACATTTTCTTACATATCAGTTTTTGTTGGGAGAACATACAAAATCTACATGTTTTCTAGTAGATATCTGAGTGCTTGAACAGAGGAGGCAAACATGGCAGCATTTCTAAAATTTTAGCTGCAAGCAAGATAAACATATCAAGTAGAAAAAGAGAAAAAGTGATAGACTCGCTGAATATTTTATGGGCTTACCATATCAATCAAGCTATTTGTATTTCAGTTTTTAATTTTTTGTATAGAAAAGCTGGAGAAATTATTTTAAGATGAAGCAGCTTAAAGGATCCCAAGAATACTTGTCTTGGCAGGAGGAAGTTATAAAAGAGATTTCCTTGATAATTCTTGCATCTGAGTCAGGAAGTAGGAATTTTATTGGCCTGCCAAACTTGGTCCAAGTGTAAACAGCTCCTTGGACCCAGCACCTCTGAGGAACGAACTAAAAATCAACCCGGGGCTCTCAGATGGTCAGGAACGCTGGCCAGGTAGATATTCAAACACAGTATGCAAAAACTAGTCTAATGCCCTAGGCAGAGACTTACGTACTGTTTCTATCATCTAAAGACCTTGACTACAAACCTTGCCTAACACTAAAACTACAAATGCATGCAGTGTAGCTGGATCTTTTCACCTCAAGATGGTTGACCAGAGGTGTTATTCAAAGAAGTTGAACCTACTCTCCAAATTTAGATTGGCAAGATAGAAAGATGAAGTTAAAAAAATAGCAACAAAAAAGCATTTATTTCATACAGATTTTAAACATATATCTAAGGAACGTAAATAGGAATAGCACGAGCCTCAAAAGCAACCTATCAAGATTCAGACCATCAAGTTGTGCTTCTCAGAATGAAGAACTGGTAATCAAAGAAACAAATATGTCAAGAGGTCTTTGCTAGTCCTCTCTCTGCAGCAAGAAATATGCAGCATGCATTGAAAAGATAGTAAGGAAGTTCATGGTTCACGTCTTTGTTTTTCAGAGATGAGAAGCAATCTCCAAAGTAAAACACAATTATCCAAAATATTTCTAGATAATAAACAGAAAATTGAAATTTGTTTTCAGTCTGCTGCAGTTACACAAGATTTTTATAGGCCCATCTTTTTAAATGAGTCCTTTGTAAGCTCACTTTAGCAAATTTTGCAAAGTTTTTAAATGGAATGAGTCACACTTAATTGCCACTGTACACTGCCTTTTTGAAGCATCTTTTCTAAAGACAACTTTCAGACAGAGACACCCATTTTTACATAAGAAGTGTTTGCTGCTAGATCACAAAGATATCAGTGAAAGCCACTCACATATAAGCACTTTTCACTCAAGCACAGAAATATAGGGTTATTTGTTTCTATATTGCTCTCTTACTATCTTAAAAATCCCATCAATGATCACATTTAAATTTGATAATATTTTTGAAACTTATAAACAATTTGTCAGTATTACAAATTGTATTTCTGTTTGAGAGTTTCAAATGGAAGTAACAGTTTTAACATGTCTTGTTGCAAAGTTGAAGATGTGGTTCTTTACACATAAGGAATATCCTGAGATTACACTTGGAAGATTTGTGCTAGTCCTGCTGGTAAGATAACATTTCCTTCAGATCAAGAGGTACGGACTTTGGAGTCTTGGCTCAAGTAACCATATATTAGTTTAATGATTTATCCATTTACTACAATCTCAAAATGGCCCAAATCTCTAATCAGAGTGTAAATGATTATAGACCATAGTAGACTCTTTTGTTTTTGCAGCTGAAGCCCTTCAAAGTAAAATAAGCACTTGGGAAGTTTAACTCTCCCAGATAAAATCATGGGCTTAATAAATCCTTATCAAGCCAGCAACCATTTGCCAAGCTATGTGCTAGAAGATAAAGGCATGAGATGAGTCAAAGAGAGCTTCAGAGACAACCTCAGAAAAATTTGCAGTGAGATATAAAATATATAATCAATGCTAGGATTGATGTGCAGAAAGAATATTAAAATACAAATGGACCAGAACAAAAATACAAGGGAGGCTGAGGTTCCC
>PVIC010009459.1:0-44307 GCA_004025085.1 Thryonomys swinderianus
AAAAAAAAAAAGAATAATGATCTCGTGGTCCAGTTGCTCTCCAAAACCCCACCCTGAACATACGGAACTTTTAGGGAACACTTTAGAACTAAACCGTAACACGATCCTTTCCTTTTCAGTTTGTAAAAGTTATGAATGTCAGTTATTTGTGAACGTTAAACCAACTTTGTGCTGCTGTGATGAAATATATTTGGTTACTATTGTTATATATTTAAGAAGGCTTTGACTCATCTTGATAAAATTCGTTTATAATTTCTGTATCTATGGTCATAGGACATATCAGTACTGCATATAGTTTTCTTGTATTGTTTTCAAATTATTGTGATGTGGTCTCATTAAAAGAGATGGGAAGTATATCACCTCTGTTAAATATTCTAGACAATTTCCTTCCTGAGATATTTGCTAGAATTCACCAGCAAAGCCATTGGATTTGCTGTGTGTGTCGTTAGGAGACCGTTTTTAGGTTTTGCTCAGCTGCATTAATGTCTGACTCACCATGCTCAGGTAATCTATTTCTTCCCAGGTGAGCTTCAGGAACTTTTGTCACTCAAGTATTTTTCCTTTTTCTGTAAGACAAAGTTAACTGCTGAAAGTCACGCCTTTTACTCCTTCTCTTCCTTTCAATAATATAATGGCGGACAATCAATCACTCCCATTCTTGATGCTGTTAATTTGTATCTTTTGTGTCTTTTCATTGTCCAATGTGTGTTGGGAGCAATCCTGTTGCACAGTCAGAAGTATGACTGCGCTGACTGGATGGACTTGGGTACCTGACTCTTGTCTTGTCTTCACCTCTGGTTAGCAACAGAGACTCCCGTGATTCCAGATGCTGCGGTGCTCCAGGGCGGAACTATACCAGGATCTTCACTGACGTGAATTCCTCAAGGACTATTGCTGGTGTCTTCCCTACCCTACTGGTCTTTTGAGCCCTTTGCTACTGGAGATGTACATCATAAAGGGTGGCAAGTTCAGGCTTGCCGTCTTTGCTACCCAGAGTAGCCTGAGTAGCATGCATCAGGCTCAAGCTCAGCTTCTTCTCTAAGTCTCATTTCTATTTATTAAAATTCACCTTGTGCTGTCCAACTCACAGGAGACAAGAACTTAACTGAAAAGTTCTAGTTCCATCCCCCACCCCATTCTTTACAAGTGTGGCCTGAGGTTATCTGTAATGCAGTTGCTCGGCTGTGTGGCCCTGCACCCTGGAGACCCTTCGTGTGGTGGCTGAAGCCAGCATTGTGCTTTTTATCTCAGTGATCGCAGTCTCTTGCTGCCTGATTCCCATGTTTTGAAGACCACAGTTCTGTATATTTCACCTATTTTGGTTGGTGTTAAGACAAAATAGTAAATTCAGTCCGTACTACTCCGTCCTGACTGGACACAGGTATCCTAGCTGCATAGGTCTAGGAGAATTTGCCTGCAGAGAAGACACTGTGACTGTAAGATGCTGACTCTGTGGTTGGTAGAAATTACATGTTACACCTCTTCCTGATAAGAGAGGAAGACAGAATCTGAGGAAACACTATCCCAGGACTTATTGTCTATGTAAAGGTGATTGAGAAATATGTTTTTGTTCTATATATCTAATAAAACTGTATGCAGTGTGTGATTTCTGAAAAATAATTTTATGTTCAAAACATTAAAATTGCTTTTCTATCATAAGCAAATGTAATTACAGTCAGGTTCTTGCACTTTTACTGACAGCAACCCTATAAAATAATATATAAAACAAATATGCATAGTCAAAGAATTGTATAGAGATTATGCAGAGGTTGCCCAATATTTGTATGTTACACATTCAAATTTACATGGAAACTTCTGAGATCAAGCCCTCAAGATGGCACTTTACCGCAGTCTCACTTTTTCATTTGAAATTCTGTGGTTCCCTCTAGGTCACCTCGTAACGTAGAGACGATGGGAAGTGAGAGCTGTTTCTGCTCTCCAACCCTCAAGTCCCGTGGGAATCAAGCAGATCATGTGAGGCTGCTCTCCTCCCCCAGCTGAAGTTTCCTACATTTATTCATCTTAAAGTGGTTTGTAGCCAGGCGTGGTGGCTCACGCCTGTCATCCCAGCACTCGGGAGGCAGAGGCAGGAAGATTGCTGAGTTCGAGGCTTGCCTGGGCTCCATAGTGAGCTCAGGGCCAGGCTGAACTACAAAGCGAGACCCTGTCTCAAAAAAACAAACAAACAAACAAACAAAACGTGGTTTGTAACACTAACTAGGGCCATAGAAAGAGTTGGTGCTGGGTAACAATTGTTGACTTGGTTTTATTTGTTCTAGCCTCTGATGATTTAACTGTAAATTTTTGTCCCAAAACAATGAGAGAGACAGACAGAGACAAAGATAGAAACAGACGGGTGCAAAGTTACTGCTTTGTTGTGTTGTGCTGCCTGTGGTCAAGGCTGACTCGAATGAAGGCTGCTGCAGACTGGAGATTTCAGAACCACATCTCCCACAGCCTTGAATGTTTACAGGAAACGCAATGCGGGAAGGTCATGAGAAGAGGGAACTATTGGCACCTTGGACAGCGCCCGGAGTGCTGTAGGTCTCTATAAATACTTGCACACATAAGAGTGAACATAGGTCGCACCGCTGCGCAATGCGGACTCTACGGCAAGAGCTGAGTCAGAAGAACACCAAGACCCTCCCTGAGATTAGACTTCAAAGAGCACGTGTGGTCTCCTGAGGAGGAGCCAGTTCTGCCCTGATCCACCGGCAGCAGCTCCTCCTGGAGATCAGGACTTCTCCCCCATGTCCTCGCTGCTCTCTCCCTTAATCCCACTGTCACACACTCTAGATCCAGGCAGCTCTGAAAAGCCACACCTGTGACCAGGCCTTGGGGACATCTAGATACAAGCCGTACAGCAGCACAATAATACTTCATCCTCAACTTCGTAATCCAGGGACAGGCCTGGGCAGAGGACACCGGGTTCAGCACCACATGGCCCACCACAGAAGTCAGGGAGAAATATTATCTGACCCTTGGACACCGGGACTGGCGTTTTGTTTTAGGAAATCTGAAGGAATCTTTGCAGGTTCTGCAGAGATACAAGGAGTCTTTACTCAATGTGCCTATGAACTTTATGTGTCCAAAGTTCCCTCAGCAGCACAGCGGGACACTCAGCCAAACGGGGATTTACTATAATCAGATGTGGTCTGCGGGTTCAAGAACAGCATGGAGAGAGGCCAGGCTCTCATCAGGGGAAGCTGTGAATCCGTGAAGAAAATGGCCTGGCGCCAAGGCACAAAGGCCAAACGAGGTAACGACCAGGACACTTGGCAGATGCTGCAAATTAAACTCGAACCAGTTGCAAACATTGGACTCCCTCGCTCTGGGAACTGAGACGCAGGGTTGGTGGTTCTGGATGACACTCTCCATTCCTCCTGTCATTTACACTTGTGCTGTGCTCTATTTCTGCTCCGGAACTCCTGTCACCACGGCCAGCCACGGGTCATGACCTCTCAGTGACTGTGGAAAGAGGATCCCCCTCCCGGTGCCAAGGTCCTGTCCAGCCCAGAACTTTGCACACCAGCACCTCAGGGTAACGCACCAGCTGCCCGGATCACACAGCCCGGGGCGTGCAGTCCGTGGATGCCAGGGTAGCCACACCACCTCCTGGAAGATACAGAGAAGAACCAGGTGGTGTCATCCTGGGGAGAGTTTCTGGGTCCTGGGCAGGACAAGGGGGAGACCAGGTCAGAGGTCACAGTTTGGGAAAGGCACTGAGAATCTCGAAGAGCAAAGAAGCGACTCTCTTGAGCAGTTTCCTTGAAGATGTGGAGATGGGGACACAGTGAAGAGTCCAGCTCCGTGCTGGGTGCGGACCCGGGGCGGTGTGCCTGCCGGCCTTCTCCCGGGCCTCAGACGGCCATCTGCAGCCCCCTTCCCGTCTCCGTCCCAGCGTCCTTCCCTCCCAGACCCTGTCACAGGCTGACTCGGGCTCCCAGGGGCAGAGAAGGTGGAGGCGAAGGGGAAAGAGACTGGGACACTGGGAAGCCGGCATGCCAAGTGCTGCCCTCAGCCTGCCAGGTGGCCGCTCCTGTCCCCCCCCCCCACCAGCATCATCTGAACTGGCTCCATGTCCACTGTGACCTCCACACCTTCCTGTCGAGCGCCTTTGTTGGGGCTCACGTTGTCCCTGGTCGGGATGTCTGTCTGCGTCTTGTGTCCCGAAGCCCACCCCATCCCTCGCTGTCCATGCTGGGTCCCGGCCCAGCCCTCAGTTCTCGGGCCTCACCGTGGCTTTCAGCCGAGTTGTCAAAGTCCTGGTCACCTCAAAGGTGCCCGCAGTGCCCTCTCGCCAACCCGAGGCCCCAGAACACGGCTTCAGGGCTAGCCCTGCTGCACTGACTCTGTCCCTTCCCTGCAGACAGAACTATTTGCAGCCATCTTGTCCTTGATGACTACACAGTCAAGACCTAGGTGGAGTCTCAGAGGCCTTTAGGAGCAAACAGAATTGGTCAAGCGTTTGCCTGTACCTGATCTGGCCATGGATAAGTGCACTTCTGCTTCGGTCCCTCTGCCTCTGGGTCAGCCCTAGCAGAACCTGGGGACCTTGGTACATAGACCATGTGTCCCTCCAGCACGCTGGCTCCTCCTTTCTGCCCACAGGATGACTTTCTGCTGGTTCTCTGGCACTGCCAGGCACCAGCTTGGCTATCTCGACCTGGGCAATAGGGCCTGAAGGTGTCTCAGGGCTGATGTCTGCCTCCAGACCCTCCCTCCCTCCCAAGCTCCCTTCCCACGTGAAGTCTGCATTTGACAGAGCTTTGGGACCCAGGACTCCGGCCCCCCTCGTGGGCCCTGCAGCAGTGTAGCTGAAGCCTTTCAGCAGCCACCACACGGGCATCTCCAGAGGTGCAGATGCCCTAATCGCCAGCGTCAGACCGGGACTCGGGAGAATCCTGAAGGCCAGGGAGCGCGAGGCCTCTAGGGCCCAGCTGCTCTGGGGTTCCCTGGCATTTTGTCCCGTATAGACCCGTGTGGCTCTCAGAGATAGCCTGACGATCAGAGGAGCTTTGGCTGTGAACCCCAAGTGTGGGGCGTGGAGTCCACTGGATGTCTCATGGCCAGTAGCCCCTGTGGACACACCGGAAGGCAGCAGCACCCAGTGCCATGGGTTTCCCTTCCCGCACCAGGCTGGGTGAGTGAAGGAGGCCTCTGGAGACAGGCACAGCCCTCCTGGTGCCCTCTGGCCTGGTCGATCCCCATACCTGGTGTACCCTGTGGACAGGTGTATTTGTAAGGCAGAAATTCCTGTCCCAATTCTCAGACCACTGGGCCCATCAAATACAATGACAGAGACTTTATAAAGCTGAAAGCACAACATAAAAATTAGTTTTTCCATGATTGTTATTACTGACACCTCATTGCTAGGCAGGTGATCATATATTTACACTGAAAGTTCCGTATGAAATACTGAAGGAGATGTTCATCACAGAAATGGTAAGGGGACCCAGGCCAAACAGTGTGCCCTTGATCTGTCACCTGGGAGAAGCCTCCTGGAAACTCATCCGACAGCACAGTCTCCGGTGCCCACCGCATACCTCCCGGGATCACACCGAGATGCAGACCCCAAAACTCAGGACGTCAAAGGCCTCCGGGTCAGGGGAGGGGAGAACAAATCTCTAATGGTGGCAGCTTCCTCCCCGAGCCCCACGAGGAGACACCAGTGTCCTGAGGGGAAACCACCTGCTGAAGTGTATCCAGAGCGAGGCCCGGCACGGCTGGGTGCTGCTCCCCGGGCACGGGCCTGACCACCGGCTCCCGCCCTCAGCCTGCCCTCTCGGTGGGAACTTCTATGTTTCAAGCTTCTGTCTTCCTGAGGGACTTTCCTCAGCCGGACTGCAGCCATCTCAAACACTTTATCATCTTCTTTCTTCCTTTTAGTTGAAACTTCAGAGTTTTAAATATTTTCATAACATACCTGCTCTTTAAAATTAATTTATTTTAATAGTTTAGAAAACATCTACAAAAGCAGCACCCAAATGAAAACTAGCACATCTTTAGAAACTGCCTGCCTCTGCCTAAGGAGAGGCTCCTAGGAGGCTGCGTCCTTGACTCCCTGCTCCCGCAGCTCCACACTATAAACACCACTTGAGAAGGTGTGATTCCATCTGAGTGATTCTTAAATTATTTGAGGGTTGTCATTCACTGTTAGCACTCGGAACCTAGTGGCTGCGACACGTCCACCGGTTGCAGTAGCTGTGGCTCCCGGTGAGGGGGACGGCAGAGCCAGGAGTGGTAGAGCAGAGCGCACTGCCCTCGCCGGCTGTGGTCACTCAGGACGCTTCCGTCGGGTCCTGCCACGGGACACGCCCCTCTCTGTGTTGGCGCACACACGCGAAAGCGCTTCGGACTGAGATCACAACGGTCTGTCATCCTCAACCCCTGCTGGGCTCGTGGAAGAGGCTGTTTGGCGCGGCACGGTCTGGAGACGCTCCCGTGATCCTCCGGGCACGTGCCCGCTCCGCGTGCTGCCCAAGAACACGGCCCCAGCGGGCGCCTCCACACTGCCTGGCCGCAGGGCTGCACTCAGCGGGCTGCGCTGGGCCTCACCTGGCGGCTCCTCCCCGAACATGCAACGAGAACTCTGCACCCTTGTAACTTCGGTGAGGTGCCTTCACTTTCCTTCCTACTCGTGGGAGGCCCACGGGGGACCCCAGATACGGGGCGCTCACAGCGTCCAGGAGAGATTGGAGACCGTCCCCCTGTCTTCCGAGGGCACTGATTTAAGATCATTCCACTTGGTTCTCTCCATCCAGAGTCAGCAAAACTCCCTCCTGCTGTAAATGGGTTTTTAAAACCCTGGAAATAGATGTTTTCAGGCTTTGACTTCACAGCAGAGGATGACAACACAGTCAGCGCACACCCTGATGTCACAGGACGCAGGCCACGCGCATGCCGGCTTAAAAGGGATCATTCCGGGCTCAGCTAGCAAGACCTGTGTTACAGAAACAGCACACACAGCACTTAGGTCATTTCAACCAGAAGAAAAAGGAAGTGAAATCCAACTTACTGACCAGAAAAGGAGCAGATGGATTGCACCTGGGAAAAGAATTCCTCCCCAGGAAACCAGGGCATTCCTGGCGGCCAGCATCGGCAAGCTGTTCCAGAGTCCACGCTCCCCCAGACCAGGCCCGGCCGTGTCGACCCACCCCAGATAGCTTCACGCTTGCTGAAGAAAGACACAAGTGGGAAAGGTGCCTCAAACACAAGGGCTCAGCACCCCACACGGTGCCCGTGGGGGCAGGAGGTGCTGGCTGCAGCTCTGTCCCGGCCCCCGCTCGGCTTTGCACTTCAGGGACAGGGTGGAGCAGAGTCAGGGGCCGCGCGGCACACCTGGGACGACCCTCAGACGCCCTCTCCCGTCCCTGCTGTGGCAGGAAGAGCTGTCGACAGAGGGCTTAGTGTGCCACGGCCACATGCCGGCCCCGTCCGCTGGCCAGCCGCGGTGGAGCAGGGCCAGACGGAGGACCCACTCGGGGATCTCTGCGTCAGCGAAGGCTTCTGGCCACCTGTTCCCCTTCCCATGAGTGCAGGCCACACACAGACAGCGCAGCTCGGTCTCCACCTGGCCAGGGCCCGGTCTGTGGCTGCGACCAGCCCGGGCTGAGGGGCGGCTGTCCACCGCCGCTGAGCCTGCCGTGGGGCCCTTTATCATCCTCGGCGCCCCGGGCCTTGCTCCACATCAATGGCTTTCATTCCCTGAGTGTCCGCGGGCGCTTCCTGTTAGCTCTGTGTCTCTGAGGAAGGGGATATCCTCTCCGGTTCTTAGTGTGTTGTGTAATTTTGGAAAACATGCTTAGCATTTAGCCTATTGAGAGGCAAAAACCCTCCAAGGACATGGGTATTTGTTTCCTCATACGATCATTCTAAACTCAGGCTAAAAATCCCATCTCACCTTAAGTAGGTAGAGATTCACTATTGTTTCAATTGCCAAAGACTTTGCTTTATTTTTTTAGGTATGTATGTGAGAAATCTTGATTTATAGTAGTTCCATTAAGTTCCATTTTTCTATTTCTCTTTGGATCATTTACTTAAGAGCACATATATTTACCTGTTACTAGAGGTAATATACAAAATGAGAGAAAATAAAGCAGAAAAACTCAATATACCCACAGCTTGTGTCAGTGGCTCTCGGCTTGAGCCAGCTTATCTGTACCCCATATATTCCACTAGGCAATTTTGAAATACATTCCAGTAACCAAATAATTATTTCAGCATGGGTCACTAAAAGATAAGAATGCTTTTAGAAACACAGACACAATTACATTCCACTTGTTAAAAATTAAAATAATTCATTAAATGGGAGGAAATATCCAGTTAGTATAGAAACTCTTTCTTTTGAGATGGGTCTCTTTGTGTAGTCTTGTCTAGCCTCAAACTCACAGCAGTCCTCCTGCCTCAGCCTCTCAAGTGCCGGGATTACAGATGTGCACTAACTCTCACACCTCACCCAGAAACATATTTTTAAGTTTCTAAATACAAAGGACTTTTCTAGTTGCATCATTCCCCTTTTTATTGTATCCAGATTAATAGAACTGTGATGGAAAAAATATTTCATCTAATTTCAGTCCTTCAGAATCTGTCCTATGTATTTTGTGGCCAATTTTTGGTTGATGCTTAATGTATTCTTAAAAAATGTGTGTTCTGGGCCAGGGATTTAGCTCAGTGGTTCCAGTATCTGCCTGACAAGTGCAAGGTCCTGAGTTCAATTCCTAGTACCACATACCACAACGCTGGGTGTGCTGACTCACGCCTGTAATCCTAGCACTCAAGAGGCAGAGGCAGGAGGATTGCTGGGCTCGAGACTTGCCTGGGTTACATAGTGAGCTCAGGGCCAGCCTGACCCACAAAGCGAGACATTGTCTCAAAAAAAAAAAAAAAAGTGTGTTCTGATGATTGGGGGAATATTGCCTATACATTAAGCCTAATTTACTAAGCTATATTATTGTATCAATATCACTGTTCGATCAGGTACTTGGAGAAGTATGCATAAATCTTCCATTACTATTATTGTTGCTTCTATTATTCAGCTCTCTCCACTTTTTCTTTAAGTATTTTGAAGATACATTTGTAAAATAGCTGTTGCTTCTAAGAAATTATGTTTTTGTTTTCATGGTGTTTTTTTTTTTTATCCTACTACTTTCAACTTTTTAAAGTTTTTCTTTTTTTTTTGAGACAGGGTCTTGCTTTGTAGTTCAGGCTGGCCCTGAGCTCACTATGTAGCCCAGGCAAGCCTCGAACTCAGCAATCCTCCTGCCTCTGCCTCCTGAGTGCTGGGATGACAGGCGTGAGCCACCACGCCCGGCACTGTGGTGTGTGGTGCTGATGGCTGGTTGATGTGAGTCACCACGCCCAGCATTGTTGTATGTGGTTACTGGGACCTTGAGCTTGTGAGGTAGGCGCCAGAACCTCTGAGCTAAATCTCTGGCCCTAAAGTATATTTTATATATGTCTCCTACATACAGAATATACTTCTTGGATTTAACCATTGTCTTATAAGTATTTGTTCCATTTATATATAAAATAACTATTGATGTATTTTGGTTAGAATCCACAACTTTTTAATTACTCTCTACTTTTCTCATTTATTTACATTCCTATTTTCTCTATGCGTATTCTATTGAATTAATTTTTATTTCTTTTGCTTTTTCCCTTCTGCTATTACTATTCATTTTCTGGTTATATCTGAGACTACACACATATTTTACTTAGAAAGCAAATTAGTGGGCTGGAGATTTAGCTCATTGGTTCCGGTGCCTGCCTAGCAAGCACAAGCTCCCTAGTTCGATCCCAGTAACCACACACCACAGTGCCGGGCATGGCGGTTCACACCTGTCATCCCAGCACTCAGGAGGCAGAGGCAGGAAGATTGCTGAGTTCAAGGCTTGCCTGAGCTCCATAGTGAGCTCAGGGCCAGCCTGAACTCCAAAGCGAGACTCTGTCTCAAAAAACAAACAAAACATTAGTATTTTAGTTCCTCAAAATGAAAAGAGAGTAGTGCACGCATGATTGCTTCGCCACCCTGGGACTCGGTGCTCCGAGCTGAGTCGCCCTGGCTGCTCTGCTACTGGAAGTGGCTCTGGAAGAAGGTGGCCTCGAAGGGTCACGAATGTGAGGCCCCAGTGTGTGGCAGCCTGGGCCGCCCTGCTTTCTCCCCAGCGCAGAGCCTGTGATGAGGCCTCAGTAATCTGCAGCCCCAGAAGGCTGTGTGGGCCCGGAGCCTGCTCCAAATCAGTGGGGCAGCTCTGTGCGCTATGGCCACCCTGTTGTGGACCTGGGCTAACGCCGCCTGTGTGACTTAGCCTCTGTCTTCACCAGGTGCCCACGTTTCCACCACAGGCCATGCGGTCACCACAGACACGGAGACACTGCCTGAAGAGTAGGCCCCCAGAGAGTCATTTTAGTATCTGATGCCCTTACACGAAGGACAAAAAGGCAGGAAATTCTAAATCATGATGACCAGCGGCAATGCAAGCTCAATTAA
Source organism: Thryonomys swinderianus (assembly GCA_004025085.1). NCBI lineage: Eukaryota > Metazoa > Chordata > Mammalia > Rodentia > Thryonomyidae > Thryonomys > Thryonomys swinderianus. The sequence goes on from PVIC010009459.1 coordinate 10,493, forward strand.
AATTCAGTTTTCAAGTCATTATCAGACATTTAAATTCCCATATGTTAGCAGAATTTTAACAAAATGAGGCGCATATTCTAGGGCAGCAAAATACAGGCAGATAAGGGTTGGCAAGATACACAGAGAGGGAGAGGGTCAGGGTGGGCAGCAGGGGCAGCTCAGAAGAGGAATAGAGCTAGAAGTCACAGCGACCTCGGACTGCGCCTGCCATGAGGTCGGAAATAAATCAGAACCCTTACATTCTTGGACTAGAAATCTGCAAACATTAAAAAATTAGAATTCCTTCAGTCTGAAAAATAAAATCGTAAATCCTGAGCCTATGGTTGGTCCACCCACAGGAAACTTGGAAATGTGTTCTCTTGCCCTGGCATAGAAGCCCAGGCCAGCTAAGGGTGCCAGGAAAACACTGCTTTTCAGGGACCCCAGTCATCCCCGAGAGGGGAGGGCAGTAAGGGGGCCCTCGCGCTGTTGCTGCGTCCGGGGGACGGACCTGCCCGCCAGGACTGCGAGGAGATAAGGGCACGAGCACCGGCCAGCCCCGTCTATGCCCTGGACCCCCATCGGGAGCTGGGGGGCGGCGGAGGCACGTCCAGCCGAGATGGCCCGGGGCGAGGCTGCGGGTGAGCTAGTGCAAGCTCACAGGCTGGCTAGCCAGGAGTCCTCGGGCCGGATCGCTGAGGGCAGGGTGGGCGTCCCTGTCCCACGCGGGGTGCCGGCCTCTCCTGGCTGCAGGGGTTGCCTCAGCTGCCTGCTCTGTAGTTCATCGCGCAGCCCTGCAGCCAGCCCAGAGGAGTCACCGGGAGCCAGACCCCGCGCTGGTCTGGGAGGCTGCCGGGCAAGGCAATGCATGGCTGGTTTCCCCAGGAGGCTAGGGCCGGGCAGGGCCACGCCAGGCTGTGAGGGGCAGGAGGGGCCCACACTGCCGGCCGAGTGCAGTGCGGGAAGGATAACCCCGGCCCAGTGGATGTCAGGGGCGTCAAACCGGCGTCCCCCAAAGAGCAGAGAATGAGTTCCAAGAGACAAAGGTTATGAGCGGAAAAGGCTTACAAGAGAAAGCTCTTGAGAGACAGGAGGGGTCCAAAAGGAGTTGCCACAGAGGTTATTTCTGTAAGAATTTTTTCTAGGGCAAAATCACAAGGCGTGTACAATATGGGTCAAGCTACAATCGGCCAATAGGATTAGGACTCTAGTCATTTAGCTAGTATTGATCCAATAAGGAATCAAGGCTCATAGCAAGGGCGTGGGGCAAACATCATTAACTTCAGTTTATCTGTAACTTCTAACATGGAGAGAACAAGGCACTTGGGGAAGGTATGGTCCGGATGTTCTGGTCACCCTCCTGAACATCTGGTGACTATCTGGACTTCCTGGGCCAGTCAGTACAGTAGTACTTGGGTTCGTGAGCTTAATCCTTTCCACAATTCTGATCGCAGACCAAACTGGATGAGAAGCAAATCAAATTTCCCCAAAAGGTCAACACTGATCCTGACCATTGAATTTGATTTGGTTCTGTACGATTTGGTTTATGAATGAATTGTGAAAAGAATTAAGTTCGTGAACAGAGTATAATCTCAGGTTGCTGATTATCCCCTGGGTAGACATCCAGGCCTGGCTGATACGTCTCCATCTTGAGGCCTGGCTTTCTTCAGGTGTTTTGCTGACCACAGTTTGGATTTGTTCTTATCCTCTACGCTGACTCCCTCTAGGCCACACCCCTGTCCGACTGCCTATTCATTTCCACCCAATTTAACTGTCTGTAGTAAGAATCCCTCTCCCTGAGCCCTCACTGTAGCCACATAGATGGCACCATTATCTTTCAGAACTTGGGCCATGTGGCAACAGGTGATAAGCCCTGTGGCAGAAAGGCCCTGGGCACAGGCTAGTACATGCTAATTCGGCATACCACTGTCTCCGAGGGGGCCTTAACAAAGGTCTCCTGAATGCCTGTCATGACCGACACACACGCTTGTACTGGACTTAAGACCAGACAGCTTGTCCATTTTGGGCCAGGCTGGATACATTCCCAAGTTTAGACCCGGGAAGGACAAGGCCAGGGTGGGAACAGCAGCCATCCATAACCCTGCAGCGCCCTGGCTTTTTGGATCCACACGTCAGAGCCAGGGGCTTCAGATCCAGCACCAGCCTCCTGCTCTGGCCGAGGACCCGCCCACAGAGGCCCTGCTCACCTGGGGTGAGAGTCTGGAGTGCTGCCTTTGTCCCCGCCATAAGAACAAATGGAAAAACTAGAAACTTCAAAATGTCCCTTTCTGCCTGATTGTGGCGGATTCTTCAAAGGGCAGCGAGGGGCCGCCCCTCCCAGAGCCCTTCCCAGGAGGTTCCTTCTCACGCTCCCTCGTTCCTAGCTGATAGACCCGAACTGTGCACACCGACGGGCACCCTGTGACCTTTCAATATGTGCACCCTGTGGACTGACTGCCCAGGCTGATCCACATGTCCGCACCAAAACCACAGGTCTTTCGTGGTGAGAGGACTTGAAATTAAGAAAATTGTCTCTTACCAATTTCAAAATAAACCTTCCTTTTCAGTCCAGTCAGGCTGCGTCCATCTCCCCAACAGGCTTCACACCCTGCCTGCTCCCCCCAACTCTGGCCCTGGCCCCCCCGGCTCCCCCTTGCTGTAGGGAGTCTCTCAGGTCGTGTGTGAAGGTAAAGGGGCCCCGCTGTGCTCCCTCCACGGCCACTGGCTCATGTCACAAGCATAACGTCCCCCACCCATCCATGTTCTCACAAATGAAAGGAGTTCCTGCTTTTTAAAGGCGTGTGAACTTGATTTGTGCTACGGTTTGGGAGAGACAGCTGTGCTCGTGTTTGTATGGGAAGATGGCTGTGGTTGTGTTTGGCACTGGATCCGGAGTTCGAGTTCGGGAATGGAAGCAAAATTTCGCCAAACACTTGTTTGTGAACTGAACTGTTTGCAAACAGAAGCATCTGCGGACGGAGGTGTTACTGTGCACATACGCCGGCGTAGGCATGGGCCCGGGACTCAGACCTGCCAGGCAAGCGGCTGGACTCTGAACTCCAGGCCTCGCCGTCCCACACGGGTGTGGAGAATGTGTCTGCCTGAACGTGGGAGTGCAGATTCCTCACCACTTCCCGAGTTCAGCTTCTCTGGACGTGTACCAGTGGGCTGGTTGCCCGGTCACATGGGGCCTCTATTTTTATTGTTCCGAGGAGGCTCCCTGTTTCCACGGCAGCTGAGCAACATACACACACATCCGCTCAGCAGCTCTTGCTCATGTTTGTCTTCTAAACAAAGCCACGTTCACCTGTGTGCGAGCTGGCGCTTCCCTGGGGATCGGGGCCTGCCGGCTAGTGGATCTCTTCTGAGAAATGTCTGCTCAGGTCCTTCGCTAATTTCTTAATCATACGATTTGTTTTCTCACCATTCAGTGATTTCATCCCATATATTTTGGATAATTAATCCTTAGATGACACATGGTTTGCATGTGTTTCCTCCCAATTTGTGAATGACTTCCTCACTGTGTTAAAGACAAGAGGATTTCTTTTTGAATGAAAATCTTTAATTTTTTGCACAGGGGAATAGGGAGATTTTGTCTGAAATACCTGAGAGATTGGTTAAATTTCAATTTAAACACTCAATTTGTGACCAAAGAAAAAGCGTTAAAGAAAAAGAATTGTCTCGGCTGTCAGCGTGGCTCAGACACAGCCCCGGGCCGGACCCCGTGACGCAGGGAAAAGGCCCCTGTGCGCCTGTGAGGACGCCCGGCGCCGCGACCTCGAGCACCGTCTGCTCCTCTGGATCATGAGGCCGCAGAGGAGCCGCCAGGGACGTGGAGGCCGGATGGCACATGCTGGAAATGAAGGTTGCTGCAAGCTGCTTTAGCCTCTGGGTCCTCTACCAACCCTTTAGTAGGGAGATAAATGAATTTCGGAGTACAGTTCCTAGTTAAGACCAAGACGGTGTCCAGAGTGTGTGGCAGGGCCTCAGCTCCACGTGAACAAGGGACGTTTTGTTACAGTGTGACAGTCACTTCAGGGGCTGAAGTTTTCCTCTGCAGGACTGAGGATGGGAACTGATGTTGTCCGGATCTGGATCTTGCCATGTCTCTCCTTTTTTTTTGAGACAGCGTCTCACTTCGTAGTTCAGGCTGGCCCTGAGCTCACTATGGTGCCCAGGCAAGCCTCGAACTCAGCAGTCCTCCTGCCTCTGCCTCCCGAGTGTTTGGATGACAGGCGTGAGCCACCGTGCCCGGCACTGTGGTGTGTGGTCCTGACTGCTGGCGGGCGTCCCATCCCCACCCCCCATACGGTTGTATGTGGTTACTGGAGATCTGACTAGGGACTTTGCACTTGCTAGGCAGGAGCCAGAACCACCGAGCTAAATCTCCGGCCAGACTCCTTTGTGACAAGCAGCCGGCGGCGGCGGCCAGGCGCCTGGCTAGAGGTTGCGGGCAGAGCCGAGAGCCCTAGACAACAGCCTCACTGCGCCGCCACCAGCGGTCTAAGACAAGACAGCTCGGGAGGAGGAGAAGCCCTGGCCGTGCAAGGCCGCTGGGCCCCACGGCACAGCCCACCACCTCGCGCTCCCTGTCACCGAGACAGACTTGCTGGTAGCATCTGTCCCGCAGGGACCGTGGGATAATTTGTGCGTTCAGTAAACATTCTCAGGATACGCTGGGCGGGACCGAAGCTCCCTCGCTCCTCCCTCGCGTCCTCTGGCACAGGGACACGCTGACCCACACCGAGAGCCCCCAGAGAGTTCACCCGTGTCAGGAGCAGGGTCCCCGGCCCTTCCGGCTTGGCCCTGGGCCCTTGCCGGCCTGACTGGCTGCGGTGGACGTGTGAGGGCTCGCGACGGCCGACGGGGCTCTCGTGCTGCGGGAAGCACAGCGGAGGCCACGTCTGGCCCCGGGCACCCGTGTGTTCTGCAGCAAGTGTGTGGAGCCGTGAAGTGCTGGGTGGGCCCGCGCGTCCTGTGGGCCGAAGCCTCCGTGAGCAGAGGACACACTCGGGGAACAGGTCGCGGACGTCACGTTCCCCCGAGCACTGTGCCAGTGACCTTGAGCTCAGGCAGAGGCGAGGCTGGAGGGCAGCCGCCCGCGCGGACCCCTGCTGTGGCCAGCACGAGGGAGCCCACGGGCCACCGACCGGGCGCCTGCGTTTTTCTTTTGGTCCCTCCACCAGTTTTCCTCCCTTTCTGCTCTCAGCATCCTCGTGAAAGCATCGCTGTTCTGGAAGGGGACACACTCAGGAAGAAGTTAAAGCACAGGTTCTGAGGGAGGCGTCAGGAGAGCCGGCAGCGGAGGGCCCTCCGTTAGCGCGCGGGCTGCGGGGCCATGTGACCGCCTGGGCACGAGACGCCCCTGCCTGCAGCGCAGGCATCGGTGCCATCGCCGCGGGCTCGCCCACCTGAGGGGGACCCGGCAACAGCTCAGTGTCCCCCCTTGCTATCCGCCTGGCCCGACTGGCAGGCCGAGGAGAGACACAGAGCCTGCTGTGGTGTGGGTGACACTCGTCCCCCCGCGACCGCTCCACGTCCTGGGATGGGCTATCCCGAGCTCAGAGGCCAAGCGAGGCGCTGGTGCGATGGGCACCAAGCAAGCTGAATGCCCAAGCTGGCAGGGCGGGTTTCCGTCCCGTGCAGTATCAGCAGAGGCGCTGGGGCACAGCAACACACAGCCCGGGAGGCTGCGTTTTTCTCCTGGGAACGGAACTGACTGCCCAGCCTTCTTGTGCAGGATGCCAGGCAACACCAGCGCTGCCGCGGGTCAGAGGGTTGGAGGGACAGCCACCCCTGAGCGTAGCCTCAGCCAGGGCCGCGAGGCCCTGAGGAGCCACCAGCAGCCCTGCTCCAGGGCACCCAGCAGGCTCCACGGGTCGGGAGTGCCAGCCCACAGCGAGGGCAGGGTTCTGAGGACAGCGGCCCCGCCTCCTGCCTCCCACCCGACAGGAGGACCGGAGGTCTAGGAGCCCATTCTCAGCCTGGGGTTGGGGACGAGGGCCAGACCCTGCATCTGGGATTAAAGGGAATGCGAGGAGCGCCGGGCTTGGGGCTCAGAAGGCCAGCTCCATGTTCCCTCTGACCTCGCGCTGGGCCCAGAGGCAGAGGCGTGTCCTGGGCCTCTGAGCAGCCTCCAGCTCTGATCCCAGGCTGTGGGAGACACAGTCACCACTGGCCATCACTTCCGTCAGGTTTGGAGTCTGCCATGTCAGCACTCGGTCGCCAGTGATGGACAAGACAGTCCGCTGGACAAGCCCTGGTGATGATTGCAACTTCCAGGTTAATAGCAGCGCAGCTATGAACAGTGGACACCAGGCCAGCAGGCAGGACCCAGGCAGGGGAACAGCACTGAACCCCTGTGCGCTGAGATGTGCCCTGGCCCTTCTTTGAGACAAGGTCTTTCTGAGTCACTCAGTTGCCCGGGCTGGACTCAAACCCTCCTGCTTGAGCCCTTCAGAGTGCTGGGTAACAGGTGTGCACCACTGAGGCTGTCCTAGGACACTGTGCCCAGAGGAGCCCCACTGGCCCCTGCTGCTGCTGTGGACTCAGTCGTGGTCAGCACCAGCCCGGGCCAGTGGACCGTAGCTCCCCGATGAGACACCGCAGACAGCAGAGACCCACTGCTGCCCAACCCGGCTCTGCGATCTCTGGGCCCCCGTCCTATAGAGATGGCAACACTGGGCCACAGAGAGCTTGCTGAGGTCATGTGGTGCTGTAGCTCTGTGCCCCAGGGCCTGGCCCCTGGCATCAGCGGCCCCATGAGGAGCCACCTCCCCCAGTCTCCACACAGTGGTGTCCAGTCCTGGCCCCTGGGGGAGCTTGTCCTCCTGCCAGAAGTACCATTCCCAGAAATCCCAGCAGTCATCGTCCTGAGCACCGTCTCTCCTGGAGTCACACAAAGTCGGCGCTGTGTGTGGAAGACACGCTGCAGTCGGCGACGGGCCGGGTCTGACTGCCAGGAACCCAGGACCCTGGTCTGAGCTCACAGACTTTCTGCCCTCTCAGGGGAGACCAGAGAGCACCTCCCCCACTGCCCTGGGACGAGGCCAGCACCTGCTGCCCCACGAGGGCGGCCACAATGCCGGGATGGCACCGCAAGGCTGCAGGGACCACTGTCTCTGGGTCCCCAGGCCTCAGCTTTTCAAAGGCCCCAGGCGTGTTCACCGTCACGGTTCTTTAGAGACATTAATCACGTCCACTTTCGTCATTACACCACACCAATGTTTTGGGTTCTTGTGGCTATTTTCATTTAATATTGAGTCCTGGGGTTTTCATCATTGTCCGTGACCCTGGCCAGAGTCTCTGGGCCACTTCCTGGTGTCAGGAACTGACCGCTGTGCCAACAACACCGTGCGTGAGTCGAGTCACGGGGCCGCATCCAGCCGTGCAGCTTGGAGGGGTCGTGCGTGTTCTGCTACTGGTGTCGAGTCACCTTGTGATGAGCACACTGTCCCCGATGCTCCCTGCTCTTGGTGAAGGGCAGGGTCGTAGGTAACTTGGCCACACCTGGGTGCAGACAGGCCTGAGACTCGGTCTTTCACATCTGTATAATAAAGTCCACGATAGGGCATTCCTCCATCTTGCCAGCACCAGAGGTGAAAGCCCTCCAACGTTACATTCATTCTGTTTTGGCAAAGGCTGCAAACAGTATGAAAATTCACGTAAATCTGATTTTTAAATATCAATCCAGTTTGGTTGCCAGTGCAAGAGGGAGTCAGGAGAACCAGCAGCTTATCTGTTCCTCTCCCGGGAGGCCAGTGCCACGTGGCAGGGCCACCCCGGCCGTGTAGTGAGTGTCCACACCCCCGACCCAGTCAGGACGGCACCGCAGGGCGCCACACGGTGGGGGGGCCGTGAAGAGCCAGACATGATCTCGTAAACTGGGATGACAAGAACTCCTCGGCCTGAGCCTTTCCCTCTCCACCTTGAAAGTGCGTTTGGAAGTGGAAATGGGCCTCGTAATCGAGACTGGAGACCAGGAAAAAAAGGCGGAAGGGCAGAGAAAACAGGAAATCTTGATGAAGAGATGAGAACAAAACTTCTTGACAACTCAGAAGCTTTGCAATTGTGCAAATTCCTGTTTGAGAAATTTGTCGCAGAAAATCTTCACTGTAATTACTAGCAGGAAAAACACTATTCATTATGTAAGGACCACTGAGTAATTATCTTTCCCTGTTCACTTTGAAGCAAATGTTTAAACTTGGCCCTATTTATCAATTTATTGCTCAATTAGATTCTCCTCTGCTTACTATGCAGCTAAAGTAACTCTGTGTGCTTCTCAGAGCTGGCTGTGTCCTTCTGTCCCCAAGACGAAGGAGCAAGAGCGCCTGCCCACACCGGCCCTGCCCACCCCTGCCCATGCCGGCCCAGTGCCACAGCATCTCTGCCTGCTGTGCTCCCTGAGGCCCTGAACAAGCTATGCGCACAGCGGTCACTGGACCAGCACACGGCCATGGCTGTGGGGGTGGCAGGGCCTCAAGGCTCCCCTGGCCCTGGCACTGCCCTTCCTCCTAGCACCCCGCACCAGCTCTTTCCATCCAGGCGGCTCCCCTCTAAACGGAAAGCCCAGCTTAGCGATTCACACTAAAGTGTCAGTGACACGAGCAACATTTTTCCCTTGAAAACTTTGTCTATTTGAAGGGAGATTGGAGTGAGGGACAGAGCCAGAAAATGGCTCAGTTCCAGCAGGTGGGACATTCCCGGGCCGGCAGTGCTGGCTTCTCAGCTGTGTGCGGACGCCATCGTGACGGCGAGGGGAACTGAGGGCCCCCGCAGTCCGGGCGAGGACTGGCCGGGGCGCTTCAGGGACTTGCCCCTCGCAGCCGCCGCGCACAGGGAGCCTCGCCCACGAGAAGGGAGCGGGCGGCCCCGGACGTCAGAGTCCACTGGGCGGGACCGGCAGCTCTGCGAGCCCCCTGCCTGCAGCACTCAGGTCGGCACCCACGTCCGCCGGCTCTCAGCTCCCAGCGGGGCCTCTGAGCCGCTCTTCCTGCCCCCCGGCCCGGTGCCGCTGTCCCCTGCAGCTCCTGCTGGGTGCTGCGCTGTCTCCCAGGGCAGAGGCTGCCCTTCCTCAAGCAGGAGAAACGGGAGACGCACGAGGCTCTCTGCACTGTGGAAGCACAGGCTTGCTTGGATCGCGTGGGGGAAGCAGTGCCACCTAGGAAGGCACCAGTGTGCCCAGGCGCGGGGACTGCCGGTGGGGACATCACAGAGGGAGAGAGTCCGGGGGGCGCAAGCTGGGCCTAGGACACGCCTGAGGTTGAGGGATGGGGCTCGAACTCGTGGCCTTGCACTTGCAAGACAGGCGGCGGCCCCCCGGAGCGATATCCCCGCCCTACGGGAAGGTCTTAGCATGCAGGGACAGCGGCACACCAACTGTGGTGTGTGTCTCCTTGCTCAGAGGCAGAGGGAGGGTTTCTGTGATCCTCCCAAGAGAAGGAGCAGCCCCGGAAAATGGGCGACAGGAGAGGCTTTTGAGGGGTGTCATGTGGGTGCGCAGCAGAGCCCGTGACTGCACGCGTCCCCACCTGTCCACCCAGCCCTGCGGGGAGCGCCCGGTCTCCACGGTCCTGGCCAACGCCCAGGTGGGCGGGTCCCCAGCAGTGCGTGTCCCTGCTTCCGAGGGACATCAGCGCAGACCTCGAGCGGGTCGGGCCTGGGTGAGAGTCCGTGAGACTAGACATCACTTTCCAAGCGACTCTCTAGGGCCGCCCCTCTCGGTGGATCCGCCGGCACGTCAGGCGGGGCAGGGACCGCACCCCGGCCGCAGTGCCCTCGACCCGGCCGGGGCCGCTGATCTCCTCTCACCCCCGCAGGAACCCGGGAAGCAGCACCTGCCCTGACAGCCGTGCATGGCATCCTCTGGCAAGTGTCACCTGGAAGAACGTCACCCGAGGCCGGGGTCCCCGCCAGCTGCCTCCCTGGTCAGAGGCGCACTCAGCACAGTGCCTCGGCAGCTACTCGAGCCCTCGGAGCAGAAACGTGAGTGTCACGGGCCCAGGCGAGCTTTCTGAAGGGAAGCGAGGGACAGTGGCAGTGCCGGGAGGCCCCAGCTGCACGTGGAGACACTAGCTGCTGACAGGACCCGGAGCCAGAAGCCAGAGAGGACAGCAAGGGCTGAGTCGGTCACTGCGACCTCGGAAAAGGCCACCCCTCCGGCTCCCGTTCCACCAAGGGCAGGAGGTAGGCAGCACTTGTGAGAATCACGCCGTACTTGAGGGCTCTTCCTGCCTCGGGCTTCACCAGCAAGCAGGGCAAATGCAGAGAACACACCTCTGACCTTCAGTAAGTGAAAATCTCGCCTCACTGTCTGCACAGCAGGGCAGAAACCAGCAAGCTCAGGCTTAGAGCGGCCCACAGCTCCCCACAAACAGCAACAAATCCTAGCCTTGGGCAGATAAACTACGCCTCACCGCTAAAATTATGCCAGGTTTTCCACAAAAAATGACAAGGTATACTAAAAGGTAAAAATAGCTAAAGATTCAGAGCAAGGGTCAGGCTACACATGGCAGGAATACTGGAATTTCCAGACCGAGAACTGAACCCTTACGAGTGATATGCAAAGGGCGCTGATGGATAAAGCAGGAAACTTGGAAGGACCCACAGCAATGAGCAGAGGCAGAGAGGAGACACTGGGAGTCAAGGGGTGTGGGAAGGGCAGAGGCCAAGGGTGCTTTGATGGACTCTTCCAGACGCGGCCGGGAGCAGCACTGAGCTTGAGGAGCTGCTGACAGAAACTTCCACGGCTGACATCCGCAGAGGAAAAAAGGATGAAAATACTGGAACGGAATATTCTAGAAGCATGAGACGATTCCAGAATGTGCAGTGGTACAGAAGAAGAATGCCAGAAGAAGAAGGGAGCGAACAGACAAAAATCATGCAACAATGCCAGCATTTCCCCCAAATTAACAGCAGGTCCACAGATGAAGGACATTTAGAATAAACCTAATAGAACAAACACGAAACCACACTTATGCATTCCATGCCCAAAGTGCAGAAATTCGAAGACTCCAAGAAAATCCTAAAACAGGAATCCTACCTATAAGGAACGTGTTTAAGAACTGTATCAGGCTTGGCTCCGAAACCAGCACAGTGTGAAAGGTTGAAAGGAAACCCCAGCGACCCAAAACTTTGTGTTCAGCAAAACTAATCTTCAAGGTTGAGAGAGTTGTCTGACAAACAAAAATTGAGTGAATTTGTTGCCAGTAAGCCTGCCCTCCCAAAAACATGTTTTAAAAGAAGTTATTCAGAGAAAAGGAAAATGGAATAGGTCAGAAACTCAGAGCTATCTATGAAAAGGGAGTGTTAAAGAAGGTGTGAGTGAGAGCAAATAACATGCTTTCATTTTTATGCCTAAGTGATAAAATAAATAACAGCTTTCTCAGAGTCATGTAGCAACCATATTTGCTGATCACAGATTATGGGATTATGGTTAAGCAAATTAAATGACAAATCATAAGAAATAGGAGGAGTTATGGGAAATGCTCAGTTAGAGATTACAAGCTTTCCCCAGCAAGTGTGGGCTTGGATTGGTTAGGATTGCACACTGAAACTCAAGGGCAATCTCTCTGTACTAAAAGAGAAAGTAAAAAACAAAAAGATAATTAATATACCAAGGGAGAAGAAAACCAAAATGCTTGGTTAGTGGGCCAGAGATTTAGCTCAGTGGTTCTGGCGCCTGCCTCACAAGTGCAAGGTCCCAAATTATATCAAAGTACCACATATCATGGGCATCGTGGCTCACGCCTGTCATCCCAGCACTCGGGAGGCACAGGCAGGAGGGTTGCTGAGTTCGAAGCTTGCCTGGGCTACATAGTGAGCTCAGAGCCAGCCTGAACTACAAAGCCAGACCCTGTCTCAAAAAAAAAAAAATTAGCCATAAAGCAACAGTGATGTTGGCTAAAGCACAGGCGAACCAGTGCGTAGCAAAGCAGAGAGCCCAGACACAGACCAGCAGAGACTCAGCTGAGTTCTCAGCATGCCCGGAGGCTCCATGCTGGCCTGAGCCACCCAAGAACTCGCCAGGCTCTCTTCAGAACGGCACCCAGCCCGAGTTAATGAAGCTCACCAGGGCAGCATCAGCATAGGCTCCATGCCATGCTCCCACATGGACCGCAAGAAGCACCGTGCCACCTGCCTTTGGGAACTGGACACCAGGTGGTCCTGACGGAGAACCGTGCCCACGATCGCTCAGAGCCCGAAGCATGGAAGCAGCAGGGCCCAGGCCTGGGGAGGGCGCCCACTGCCACCCACCGACTGCCAGGCCCCTTCCAGGAGATTCCAGATCTGGGAGCGGGAAGGGAACTGGACCGACAAAGCTCTCTAACACTCCAGGCTTGGGGGTGGGGAGATTGTTTTACTGTAGTCTAATCTCCAGGTTGTAAAACACTAAAAAATTAGTAAGCGCTGAATTTATTCAAAGGTGCAAGTCCTTGGAGGCATGGGGACGCCGAGGCGACGGATAAAATGGCAGCTCTGCGTGGAGATGGGTGGCAGGCGCAGGGAGACGCGGGCGCAGGCCTTGGGGTGGGGGCGCAGCAAGCGCGGGGATGCTCAGCGCGGAGCCTGGGTGGCTGAGCCCAGGTGGACTTCGTGCCGTTCCTACTCTTCCAGCTATTGCCTACCGAATTATTCCCAAATAAAAAGTTATGCAGCTCTGGGCTGTGTCCTCTCTGGTGACAAGCCCGGTCTCCCGGTGAGTCCCCTGCGCGCACCGCGTTTCCTCCCCGAGGTCGTTGCTCCACCAAAAGGACTCCAGTTTTCTCCTCCAGCCTCCGCGCCCAGCCGGTTCTGCCGCCCTCCGTCGCCTCTCCGGCCGCAGAAGGCTGAGGATCCTGGGGGCTAACACGGGCGACGGCGGCGGGACTGCCCGAGAAGACCCCAAAGCGAGGAAGACTACCAGGCCTGCCGAGGGCGGGGCGATGCGGCGGGGGCGGGGCCCGGCGAGAGGAGGGCGGGGCAAGGTGATGTGAGGGGCGGGGCGAGGATGGGGGAACCTGGACAGGGCGGGCCTTGAGCGCGAGAGGGGCGGGGGCGAGGTAGCGGGGTAGGAGCGATTGGCCGGGTGAAGAGCGAGGCTGGAGAGGGGGGTTGGACGTGGCTAAACCCGGGGCGGGGCGGGGCGGGGCGTTGCATCGGGGCGGGGTTGGGGCCGGGACGCTCCGCCTACAGCCCAGCCGAGGAGCTGGAGCCGCGACGGGCGCAGCCGCGGGCGCTCGGAGCCGGGCGGCGCTGCTCCGGGATGAGGGCGCCCGCGCTGCTCACCTGCTGCTGCTGCTGCTGCTGCTGGCTGCTGGTCCCCGTGAGTGCCCGCGCCCCACGCCCGTGCGCCTCCCGAGCGGCGCGCCCTGAGCCCTGCGGGGCCGGAGCCAAGCCCACCATCCGTGCGCCGCGCTCCGTTCGGGTCGGCCGCGCACTCGTGCCGGGCTTTGGCTCGAGTCGCGTCGGATCCGGTCGAATTCCCGGGTCGTGCTCCGGTCGGGCTCGCGTCGGGCTCCGTCGGCGGCGCCTCCACCACCTGGCCCTGGACTCCGCGTGCCGGGGCCTGGGCCGGCGGGAAGTTTCCCGCGGGAACCGGCCGCCGTTGCCGGAGCGCCGGGGGAGTGACAAACGGGAGACTAGTCTGCTGCGTAATCGCGGGGTTTCTCGCCTTGGTCTGGAAACCTGCTGGGGAGGCGGCGGCCCCCGCGCGGGGTGCGGGCGCCTGGTCCCGGCCGGTCGGTCCCGGTCCCGGCCGCACCCCGGCGCTGTGCGCGGAGCCCGGAGCCCGGAGCTGAGCGAGCAGCGTCCTGAAGCGCCGGGAAGACCCTAGCCGGTGGGGCTTCCTTGCCGGCGGGCTCAGATATTGTGGTGCTTTTAACGCCCTCATTTTTTTCCCTTTTAAATCCACGTAATTTCCTAATTCCAAAATTTAGACCCTTGGCTTGTTTGTGTATGAAAAACGACGTGCTTGAAACCAGGAGGCTGCCTTTGGTGGTTGAGTGATAAATAATAAGCTAGTAAAACTAAAGAAACCTCTGGGGGGAGGGTTGTGATGGGATAAATGTGGCAGAAGTATACAGCGCGAAGTTTCTTTTAATTCTGCTTGGGAGACTGTGTCCATAACTAAACGTAGATGGCCGTGATATTGCTGAGAGTGTGACTGTCTTCGGTTACTATTTTAGTAAAATGCCATTAAGAAGGAGAGGGGGGAGATTGAGAGAGTGAAAGACTGCCCAGGGATTGAGACCAACAGGCAGAGGCAGACCCGGCGCGTGAGCAGCCAGGCGGCTGGCACCGGTGTGGGCCCTTGCTGAGGCTGGCAGATGCAGAGAAACCAGCAATCGGAGCGTGTTATCGTCTGAGGCCAGAGCCTGGTGTGGCATCGTCTTTGCATATCAGGAGACACCATCAGTGACAACTTTTGCATCCATAGACCCTGCAGTGGTCCTGACTAGAAATTGCCCATTTCCAAAGAGTCAGAGCAACGGATTCTCTCACCTCTGCCTCCCTCCTCATCTCTTTAATCTTCCTGAAAGCTCTTTTACACCAGATGCTGTAAAATACCGATTACAGTTTTGTCTGTGTTAATGGGGTTAAGTCTTAAATGTGTCCTGAGGCCTTTAAGAATGTAGTTATCCTGCTATAGCTCTCTGGAGTACACGTGTGAAGCCTTGGGAGGAAGCAAGCTGGTATCTCCAAGAGTCGGCCTAGGAGGGACATGCGTTTGCTGAGATCAAATCAAGGCTGTGAAGTAAAAGACTTGAATATTGGAAGTACTGGTTGAAAGGGCGCTATGGCCTGGAAATTAGTGCAAATAACACACAACGTGTTCTGCTAGCTTATTTTCCTGCTCATAAAAAAATAGTCTTCATTAAGTCTTATGTTTGTTTTATGAAACATTTACAAAATAAGCAGTGAGGGCTTTATAAATAGCCTTGCCAATAAAATGAGGGTGATGGCTTCTAAATGAATTTCAGTTTGGGAACAGCTTAGAACTCTGAGGTTTTAGATTCTCCTCGTAGAACTTTCGTTCATCTTTCCTCTTGAACAATGTGTAGTTACTTCTGTTTCTTGTAACCTTGAACAGGTGAACAGCATTCACCCAGAATGCCAATTTCATCTGGAAATACAGGAGGAAGAAACAAAATGTGCAGAGCTTCTAAGCGCTCAAACGGAGAAGCACAAAGGTAGGCGGCAGTGTGCGGCATCAGCCTGTGCTCCCGGCACCGCGTCTCGCATCTCGAAGCCCCTCCCCTGTCCAAGGGTCAAGGTGTCTGCCTTTTCAAGGCAGGTCCACTTTCCAGGGTTTTAACCACTGGCAAAACTCATGCAGGGCCATGTCAGTGGGACTGCCACACCGACCTTTTAAAACACAGCCTTAATCCTCTACAGGGATGGTTTCTGTGACTGAGGCAGCAGCAGTAGCAATGGTATAATTTCAAGGATTTGCAAACACAGTTCCGCTTTCCCATAGAAGGAGCATTTATCTGAATTCTTGAGCTTTAAAGTCTTAGCTGTGTCACAGCGATTCTTGTCCCGTTCGTATCAGTAGGAACTTACCAGAAAGCAAGCAGGAAAATGGACTTCCGTCTCCCTGCAGACAGACCTATTGGGGTTACTGTGGACCTGCAGATCTCTTCTGAGGGGTGCAGAGGGCTGCTGGATGCTCGCTCGTGTCCTATAGCACAACAGGCTCATGCTCTGGAGGCTCTGGGTCCATTTCCCTCACAGCTTTTGTCTGCGAGCTTTCTTTTCTCTTCTTGTGCCATCATTTATCCCCTTCAAGAATAAAATTGAAGTCAAGGTGAGGTTCTGTCATGACCTGGTGGAACAGAATGGGAGCTGTGTGAGTAACTGGAATTTTGTAGCAGCCACATTAAAATAATAAAAAGAAATGTGAGATTACTTTAATAATATACTGTACTTACCGAATATATCTGCTTGTCTATTGTTTTCACTTATAATCAACATTAAAATTATTATTTTTACATTTTTCATGCTAAGTCCTAGAAGCTTGGTAAGCTTTTTTTTTTTGAGACAGGACCTCGCTTTGTCGTTCAGGCTGGCCCTGAGCTCACTACGTAGCCCAGGCAAGCCCGGAGCTCAGCAGTCCTCCTGCCTCTGCCTCCCGAGAGCTGGGATCACAGGCGGGAGCCGCCACGCCCCACTTGGTAAGCTTTGTTCACTTCATGGCCCGTGGCCTTTTGGGCCACAGGCAGCCAGCGGCTCCCATGCCGCACGCAGTGGCCCCGGCTGCCTTCCCTGTGCTCCGGGTCCTCACCTGCAGGACACACTGGGCTCCAGGGCCTCCCGGAGTCGGAGACGGCACGTGCTGGGGCCGCCACGCCAGCGCGGGGCAGTGAGCGCGTGGCTGTAGGGGCTGCTCTTCCCAGCGAAAATACACAGAGCCCTAGAAGAGGCTTTGTGCTGTGGGGGCCCAGAAGTGGTCCAGCCCTCTGCACCTCCGCTCGCTGCTCCCCGAGGACAGGCACGCTCTGAATGAGCCAGCTAAATACAGACTTCACATAAAATGTTTCAGTTTTTTAAAGCTTTGCAAACGAGAGGCTGGAAACCAGCTGTGCAGGAGCAGGCAGATGTCGGGGACCAGCACTGCCTGCTCTGGGGTGTGGATGGCTCCTGCGGGTGTCCCTGCCAGAGCAAGTCAGACACTGACACAGGCTCCTTAGAGAGTGTCTGTGAGCAGCTCCAGGGCCCTGCACGGCTGAGGAGTGAGGGGAAAGGCCCGGCCGCAGAGCGCTGCCTCTCCGGGCTGCAGCCGGAACTCTCAGCTTTCTTGTGATGACAGGTCACGGCTGAGGAGTGAGGGGAAAGGCCCGGCCACAGAGCGCTGCCTCTCCTGGCTGCAGCCGGAACTCTCAGCTTTCTTGTGATGACAGGTATCTGCTTGGACTTCTGCTTATATTTCAGGCTCTTAATTTCAATATTACCTGTAGCAAAAATATGTAGAACGTGCACCTGATTCCCTCCACCTTTCTGACTGGCTGGATGTGCTCTGCCGGAAGCCCTCTGTGGAGAAGCAGAGCTATCTGGCCCCGGCCATCCTCGGCTCTTGCAGATCCAGTCTGTGTCCGCAGTGCTTCTTCTTACTCTGAAATATGCGTGGCTCGAATGCCAGGGATATAAATAGTGCACTACCAGGGTGGAGATACCACAGGTGATGGGAACCAGAGCCCGCGGTGCCAGGGCCGACCGGGGCCGCAGCGTAAGAGAAGGCGTTAGCGTCACGAAGTCAAAAGTGACGTCGGAGTATTTCTCTGTGGGAGCCACTTTTAGACTCTATAGCATTAATAAACTGGTGTAGAAGAGCATGAGAAACAAGAAAAAAACCTGATTTTCAACTATTTTTTGTTTTTGTTCTTTATGGAACTGGAGATTGAACCCCAAGGCTTTTCCATTAAGCTGCACCCCAGCCCTTTTTTATTTTTTATTTTGAGATAGGGTCTCTCAAAGTCTATAGTGGACCAGGCTCAAACCTCTGATCCTCCTGCTTCCATCTCCTTGGGTGCTGGGATTGCAAACCTATACCATGATTCCTGGCTACTAGTTCTCAATTCTAGTCAGAAAATTTCTGTGAGTCTTTATCACAAGGTTGTGTTGCCCACCTTTCTGTCCCTATGACAGAATACCTCAGGAGAAACACTTAAAGGACGAGAGACTGATCTTAGCTCACAGTTCCAGAAGTTTCCATCTGTGGTCACCTGGCTTCTTCGCTTTAGGCTGGAGGTGAGACAGCATTACGGTGGGAAGCTGAGGTAGAACAAAGCTGCTCACCTCACGGCAGGCAGGAAACAGAAAGAGCCAAAGAAGAAAGTCCAAGGACCAGATATAATCCCCTGGTGACAACTCCAGCCCCTTCCCTGTGGGCTCCCTAATAGCGCCCCCAAATTATGGATTGATCCACACGTGAACTCAGAGCCCCTGTGGTCCACTCGCCCTCAGACTCCCATCCTCTGAGCACAGACTTCTGAGGAACTTTGTGGAGCCACATCACAGCACCAACAAACCCCTGTAACAAATCAGAACAAAAGCCAGTTCCGGTTGACGCATTTGGAGCCCTCGCTCTGTACACTGAGAAGGTGGAGCTGTGACCACAGGGAGTCGTCACCGAGCCCACGGCCTCCCACCCCGTGGGTGAGTGCGCAGAGGCCGCAGGGGCCCAGGGTCCTGCCGAAACCACCGCAGCCCGGGAGGCGGAGACGGGGCCTCCCTCGGGCCGCCGGGCCTCCCGTGGCTTCCTGTCGCCTCCTGCCTAGCGGCTGGAGCGTTTGGCAGAGTGGCCGTGGCACCAGTACTTCCTGGGCAGTCCCTTTCCTGCATGGCGCAGGGCTGAAGCGTAGATGTGGAGCGGTGACTCCGGATCAGGCTTCGGAGGCGCTCGCCTGAGCAGCTCGGTTCAATTTGTGTTAGACGAAGGGTCCTAAATGGTCTGTGGTGAGCAGGGCAGGAGCCAGAGGGGTCCCCAGCTCCAGATCGGCAGGGCTGGGCTCGCGTGCTCCTCTGCCTGCTCCTCCCGGAGCCCAGGCAGCGGACGTCACTTCCGGCCGGTGGTGCCCCAGGCCCGGGAGATGAACCGCTCACCGGCCCTGGAAAGTGGCTTCATGGTCTGGACACAGCTTCCCTCGGTCCAGCAGCCGCACGTGAAGCCACGTTCTCGTCTCTGACGTGGAGTCACATCAGGTCCTCGCACTGCCAGCCCTGGACTAGGCAGAGGACCGGGTGTCCCGGGTCAGCAGAGCTCTAGCGGCCGCAGCCTCCTGCAGTCCCCAGATCGTGTGCGGCCTCCTCCGTTCCCTGCCGCGGACTGCTCGCTCCGTGCTCCTCGTGGGGCGCGTCCACGGGCTGCGGCCGTGACCAGCGCGCCCGAGGGGTGGCTGCGTGGCCACTCGGCTTCCGCTGCCCTTCTGGTGACAGAGGCCGTCACCGAGCTCGAGAGCGCTGCGGGAGGACGGCCCTCTGCCCACACGTGGCTCGTGGGAGCCAGCGAAGGGGGCTCCCCGGGTGCGCGTGGTGGCTTGGGACGCTGCCGAGAGCCGGGGCCGCCTTCCGCCCGGGCTCCTGAGAGCGCCAGACACCAGCGAGCCCGGCCGGGGTGCGCATCCTCAGGCCTGCAGGTTCGGAGGCGCGTGGCTGGGGCTCGCCTGGGAGCCCGTGTGACCCGAGGGAGGAGCGGCCCGCGGCTCTGGCCCCCCCGGGACGGGCCGCCGTCGCCCGGAGCTGGGCTGGGCTCCCAAGCCGTCCGGCTCCACGTGGGGCCGTCCGCCAGCTGCCCGGCGTGGCCCCGGAGAGCGCGTTCTTGTGACCTCTGCATACTGCCCCCGTCGTCCGGGCAGGGTGTTGTTTGGGGGTTTCCCTGGCCACACTTCCTTCTCTGCTTCTGCCAGTGTGACTACCATCATCATCATAATGGCAGCTTTTCTAAATCAGCACTTGGCACCCTACCCACATTTGCTAATATATAGATGGATTCCACCTTGTCTTACTGGGAAATATTTTAAGGGCAAATAATGCAAATATGCAGGCTCAGAACAAAGGGGAAAGAAACCCTTCGTGTGGCGGGATGTGTGGAGCTATTGTTCTGTTCTGGTTTGGGATTCTGTGGGACTCGGGGTGTTTGCAGGCGGCCTCCACGACATCTGCGGAGGAGCCGGGTGCAGCCGAGGGTTTCCTGTCCTGTCCCCGCTCACCTCCCCAGGCTGCGGAATCTAGACCTGCGCAGCCACACCCTTCCTCCTCCACATGCCGACGGGGGGGCTGTGTGCCGCGGCTTCCTGACAGACAGCTGCCCAGAGACCAGGCTCCGCATCTCTGCTGTGGCCCGAGCTCAGCAAACAGGCCCCATGGTGTCCTTCGCGTTTTTCACGGTCCGCAGGGGGAGCACCAGTGTCCAGGTAGCACCAGGTACCCAAGAGCGCCCCAGTGAGGCGCCGGTGGAGACACTGGCAGGTCGTGACGCCTCCCCTCGGAGCCCTGTGGGCTTGGGCGGGCCTGGGCTCCCGGATCAGAGGGGTCTCGGGGTGCTGCGCCTCACACGAGGGCCCAGGAGCAGGCCGTGTGCTCCGTGGCGTGAGGGAGGCCATGGCTGCAGAGTGCTGCAAGGTGTGAGTCACTTACGGGAACGATGTGGGTCAGAGCACATGGCTGCATTTCAGAGGACAAAGCGTTCACAAGCAGTGACTGTTCCCAATTTGACTCCCAATTCCGTCCAGCTTTTAGTTTTTTAAGTGATGATATGCATAGCGGATCGAGGGCTTGAGGCCAAAATGAAGACAGTAAGTTTTTCTAAAAGACTATTACTTTGTTACTTCAAAATGTGGAACTCCGAAGTATCCCAGAAAAAAATGTCTTTGTCCAGCCCTCACCCCAACAGATGATGGCATAGGCGAGCCCCGCGCAGGTGAGCCCGCGGGACTGATGTTCACACCGGCAAAGGGCCTTGCGCGTGCAAACACACAGTGGGAGTGTGTCTTTGCGATACATTTTTAGGTAAATGTTCACTGTGCATTCTGATCACACCTCATTGACTGTGGAACATTAGGCTGATGGTGCTCTACACAAATCTTGTGAAAATATACGACATACACTGTTAATGGGAAAGAAGGAGGGTGTCCTACAGATGATCTCCTGCTTCTGTAAAAACAAGCCTCATGGACCGGAGATTTAGCTCAGTGGTTCCGGCGCCTGCCTTGCAAGCGCAAAGTCCTGAGTTCTATCCCGGTGACCACATACAATGCTGGGCGTGGTGACTCACGCCTGTCATCCCAGCACTCAGGAGGCAGAGGCAGGAGGATTGCTGTGATTTCGAGGCTTGCCTGGGCTACCGAGTGAGCTCAGGGCCAGCCTGAACTAGAAAGCGAGACCCTGTCTCAAAAAAAAGGAGAAGCCTCGTGTTGGGAGCAGGTCCCCTTGCTGAGGACCGGATGCCCTAGGCAGGACCAACTGTGAGGCACCAGCCCCTGTAGAGGGGCTGCAGGGCGCCGCAGGGGAGGGAGCAGAGGTCGGAGATGGCAGCTGGACACTGGGTGCTGCTGGGCAGAAGAGCCCCGGGGCCAGCTGGCCTGGAGGGTCACACGGCAGCAAGTCTGGCAAGTGCGGGCCGAGGTGCTCTGGGGAAGGGACCTCGGGTCGGGCCGGCAGTGTGAGCTGAAGAGGCAGCGCCAGCCCAGAAGCGTGGAGGCCAGGCCCAGCCTCGCCCAGCTCTCCCAGACCCTGGAGGTGGCATCCAGAGCGCGGGCGTCGATGATAACTTTCTCCGGAACTCCGTCCCCTGGAGCTCGGGTCCAGACAGCGAGCCTGGCCCGCGCCTGGGCTCTTCCTCCTGGAGCGTGCCTCAGGTGAGCTGGAGAGAGCGGCGGCCGTGGAGAGGAGCTGCGTGTCCTGCCAGCTGGCCACTCTCTCCTGGCCGCAGCAAAGGCTGTACTGGGAAGCGCCAGGGCACATGCAGTGCTTCGCTGCTGTTTCTCCCGGGAAGGAGGAGAATCGCCCTCTGGGATGAATCATCTCGGGCCTGACTGCGAGTCCCCAGGGAAGTGGCTCCGCTGAGCTGGCCCAGCAGGGGCTGAGGCGCTTCTCTTCCCAGTCACAGAGAAATCAGTCCAGCCGGGCGTGGTGGCTCAGCCTGTCATCCCAGCACTCGGGAAGCAGAGACAGGAGGATTGCTGAGTTCAGGGCTTGCCTGGGCTCCAAAATGAGCTCAGGGCCAGCCTGAACTACAAAGCGGACACTGTCTCAAAAAAAAGAAGTCACTCCAACTTATCTCTCGTTATCCTGAGAAGCTTCTCAGTCTCGTTGAAGCAGCCTCTGCTTTTGAGCCCCATCACACAGAGGCTGGGCGCAGCCAGGGGGGTGGCGAGGTGCCGCTCGTGCTGTGTCCTTCCCCATCATCTGGACGAGGAAGTGCCTTCCACCTTGTCCACCAAGAGGGACTTGGCCGGTGGCGAGGCTGACATCGCAGCTGCGGAGACTGCGGGGAGGCGCCTGCCCAGACGGTGTCCTCCAGGCGGTGCCTGGCTGCTCAGGCGAGGCGGCCGGCGGGGGCTGCAGAAAACGCCGCCCCTGGCACTGGTCCGCAGCGTCTGGGCCGCCGCAGGATGGCGTGGGGCTTGGATGTGTGGCCCCCAAAGTCTCTTGCGTGTGCAGCAGCTGAATGTGCGGCTAGGAGGCAGGTCCTGGCGGGGCGGGGGCGGGGGCGGGGGCCTGCAGGGGCTCTCGCCCCCTCCTCCCTTTGCTCCGAGCTTCCGGGCTCCTGGCCCCTGCCACACCCTTCCGCCATGCTGTTTCTGCCTTCATTGGGCTCATGAAGCAAAATCAACCTCTTCTTCCTTCAGTTGTGGCTGCTGTACCTTGTGGGTAGGATGAAGGCGGCCCAGCCCAGCTGCTGATGGGAGGTGCCCTGACTCCGTCCAGCCCCGGCGCCCGGCACAGCCGGGTGCCGCAGCAGCTCTGTGGACGGTGTCCTGGTGTAGGGTGCGGGGCGGACCCCAGCGCTGCCCTCGCCGGCGCCGGCAGGGCCACCGCACCCCTGCGCCCGCCGGCCGAAAGGCGCAGGAGCCTCGCTGTCCACCTGGCTCCTGCTGTGGCCCCCTCAGGCGTGGGCTCGGCCTTCCGGGAACCGAAGGGAGCTGCTCCTCCTGCCCCAGGGCCGCGGCCCCAGCTCCGAATTCTAAGTCAACACAACGTACACGCCATGTTTTAAGTTAGAACTGTTAGGAAGGTTTCATGACTTTCGCTTCGCCCAGGACCCTCATTCTCCCACCCCCACCAAGTCTCCCGGATTTTGATGCAGGTGGGAGGTGCCCTTCTACACAGTAGGGTGCAGATCAGTAAAAATCAGTGATTCTCTTGAAGTGAAAGAAGAATTTTGAATTTTTAAATTCAAACTTTTTTTTTTTTTTTTTGAGACAGGGTCTCGCTCTGTAGCTCAGGTTGGCCCTGAGCTCACTATGTAGCCCAGGCAAGCCTCCAACTCAGCAGTCCTCCTGCCTCTGTCTCCAGAGTGCTGGGATGACAGGCGTGAGCCACCGCGCCCGGCACTGTGGTATTCGGTGCTGATTGCTGGTGGGTGTGAGTCACCACGCCCAGTATTGATGTATGTGGTTACTGGGGATCGAACCAGGGACCTTGTGCTTGCTAGACAGGTGCCGGAATCTCTGAGCTAAATCTCTAGCCCCTAAATTCAAACGTTTTAAACTAAACATGTGGCATAGATATACAGTGGAATATCATTCAGCCATTAAAAAGATGGGCATCTAATCCTCTGTGCAACACAGATGGTTCTGCTAGGTGAAGCCTGCTAAATGAAACAGTTGGCACAGAAAGACAGGTGCAGCAGGGTCACGCTCGTGTGGAACGTGAGCCTCGTCACACAAGCAGAGAAGAGAGGAGGCGGCCGGAGTCTGAGAACGTGGACTTGCCGCGGAGAGGAGAACTAGGACCGAGGGAAGTGTCGCACGGCAGGGCGGCTGTACCTGCGGCAGGGACGTTAGAGTGCTCGGAGAGTGAAGTGTGAACGTCCCCATCCCGAGGAAGTGCCGGGCGTGCGGCTGACGGACGGACGGGCCGACTTGGCTTGATTGCCCCACCCTCCGCATGTACACACACCACATTTACCCATAAATACATAAACCCATTTTTGTCCATTAAAATGAAACCAAAAAGTGTGCAGTGTTCTTGAATTACTCAGATATTTTCTACCGCAGACCCGGCGGTCTCTCCAGAGCTAGTTCAGGGAGCGCACCGAGGCGTGCTGCGGGACGGCCGTCTGTCCCTCCCGTAGGGAGCCGCGCGCCCTCACACTCTGCTTGTCCTTGCAGCCTGCCCCGGCGTCTGGGACAACCTCACGTGCTGGCACCCCGCGGACCTGGGGGAGACCGTCACCGTGCCCTGCCCGATGGTGTTCAGCAACATGTACAGCAAGCCAGGTATGCCCCGCCGGCGCCCGCCCCGCGAGTCTGCGTGTGAGAGGCGGTCTGCCCTCACGGGGGCTGGGCCTCCCTTCCTGTGGTCGCTGCTGCCGCCCCTGCTGCGGGTGCAGCCAGGGGGCAGCAGGGCTCTGCCGGGCTGAGCACGGGCTCTGCGGAGCAGGAGGACGCCCTCCTTTGGGCCCTGAACGGGGTGCAGGGAGGCCCGGCGGAAGAGGCAGAGCCAGAGACGCACCCTGGGGAGTCGGCGCCAGCACTGCTCAGGGCGGGGCAGAAGCTGGAGACGCTTCCAGCGGCCTCCACAGAGAGGCCTCCTGTGAACCCCAGACAACATGCCCGGCATCGAACTCAGGGCCTCGCACCTGCCTGGCGTCCTGAGAGGGAGAGTCAGCCCCGGGGCCGTGAGCCCAGCGCTGCGGCAGTGGGCACGTGTGCCCAGCTCCGGGGTCCTTGGGTGCTGCCTGAAGCCTGTGGCATCTGCGCTGCTGCCTCGGGCGGGCGCCGCCCAGGTCCTCTCCGCGCCGGGCCTGCTCTGCGGGACTCGCACTCAGCTCACGCCCGAGAGGAGCCTTTGGGCTTGGTCCAGATTTTCGCACCACGGGGACCTCTGTCTGCTGAACTGGCGGACAGAAGATACACCTGGAAGCCGAAAGCTTGATACTTTCTATGGAGAGCTTGTCTTTTCTGGGTGGCTGTTGTGGAAACTTTGAAGCTAATAGCGTTGAACCTTAAAACAACGTTTTAAGAACAGACCAGAACAGGGGAGACCCGTACTCTGCACCTGCAGCTGGTCAAGGCCAAGGTCGAACCTGGGCTGGTGCCACGGTCACACGTGTTCTTCCATCTGTAAAGTGTGCTCGGCAGCTCCCGCCAAGTCTGCCTCCCTAGTTGGCCCTGAAAACAGAGAGGATGGAGGATGTTTGCTGGGTGGGTGGGCGCTGCCAGGGGCAGCGGCAGCTCCAGGAAGGAGCTCAGAGGCTCCGCATGGCGGAGGGGCGGCCGGCAGGCTGCGGTATCGGCGCCCCGGGCCCCTCCTTACCCCACAGCGCCCCTGGGGAGCGTCACGTGTGTGTGTGGCTGTTGCCAAAGACACGTTCTTTGTGGACAGAGGGGACGCTGTGCTTCTGAGCTTCACATGGAACTTTGGGTTTAGGCACAAACAGTAGGATTATGAGCTCTTTTTTTTCTCGCAGCTAAACCTTAACCCCACGCTGTTTCCTCCCGTCAGTAGGTGCTGTTGCTCCTTGGGCAGGGGCGGGTGCGAGCTGGGCTGAGGGGCAGGAGCAAGTGCAGGGAGCTGGAGCAGAACAGGAAAGGGCGGGCGGTGGACAGACAGCGTAGTAGGTAGCAAGGTCCACAGGGCTGGACCCGGCCTGTCTCTCATGGTGAAATAACATCAGAACCATTCTGCTCCAAAATAAAAGCACTCAGACTTACAGCAATTAGTTTAACTTATTTCCACTGACTTGTGACAGGGTGTGTCACCCGTGTCTCAGCCGCACTGAGCCCAGGAGCAGATGTGGAGGGCGACGTGCGTGGGGAAGCCAGGGCAGAGCTCTGAGTGGCAGCTGTGCCTGGTGAGCTGGGAGGCACCATTTCGGGGGGCCAGCCCTCTGCCCCGCTGTGTTCCCGGTCCTGAGTCTAGTTTCCACAGGCTTGCAGATAAAACATCCGAACTTTCCTTTCAGGAAACATAAGCAAAAACTGCACGCGTGATGGGTGGTCAGAGACGTTCCCAGGTTTCATAGATGCCTGTGGCTACAAAGACTCCGAAGACGAAAGCAAGGTAGGTCCCCGCGTGACCCGCGGACCTGGCAGCGTGCTCCTGACCCCGGAGAACACACGGGTCCCTGTCCTCTGAACAGCGGAGACTGCCTCCCTCGGGGCCCGTGTCTCGGCCCTGCAGGCCCGCGCCGGGATCTGCTCAGTACTCCTCAACCCGAGGCACAGGTGATGAGGCACCCGTGCATCCGTGTCGGGTGGTGGGGACCCCACGGAGGGTCTGGTCCAGAGCGGCCCCCCCTACCACGCGGTCCCCTCGTTCCAGCTAAGACTTCGCCGCAGTCTGAGCTGTTGCAAAGCCCAAGGGGGCTTGACCCAGATTGACCACCCTCGGCCAGAGCCCGGGCATCTGGGTAACTCACAGGCACACGGGGCCCACAGACGCGACCCTCCCGGTCGGAGCTGCACAGCGGCTCCCCCTGCGGGACGTGCGCTAGGAATCAAGGACATTCCCACGCGGGCAAGTCCGCGCTCGGTCGCCCACACCGGCATGAGGCGCACGGGCACACGCCCACACGGCGCGGGGCGGACGGAGGCGGGCTCAGGGGTCGGCGTCCTGCGCCTCGGGTTCCGCCGCAGACCCACGACGGGAAGAAGCTCTCACTTCCGCCCCTGGCCCGCGCGGGTCGCCCCGGGGCAGGCGCCCTTCCCCGCCGAGACCTCTGAGGATCACCCAGCTCTTCACCCCCATCCAAGGTCACCTTCTTCTCTTCACTGGGATTCACAATTCGTGGAAAATTATTTTCCCACCAAATCGCGGCGCCTCAGGAAAGCAAAGCCCTGTTTTAGCCAGTGCGTTGCCTGTTAGCCGCTAAAGCTCCCCCGCCCGGCTGCGGTTGTGAGGACTGTGGTCGAGGCAGCGGGTGCTGAGGCGCGGGGTGAACCAGACGGTGCCACCGTCGCCCCGGTTAGTCCAGAGAGACCCTCTGTGCAGAGAAGCAGGTTCGGAGAGATGTCATGACTCATGGCTGCCCATACGTGTTCTGACTTTTCTGCTCACTAGGGCAGTGCCCAGGGCCACGGGGCATGATGTCCTCCACACAGCAGGATGCCACACAGATGTGGGGCTGGGAGCTCGCGGCACCCATGTACTCAGGGAGCAGAGGGCTCCCGCCCCCTGTGGGTGACCCAGCCCAGGCCCCGTGTGGGGGAGGGGCCGCGCGGGCTCCCTGTCCCCACAGTGCGCGTGACCGACGACCTGGAATGCAGTGTCAGTCAGCAGAGACGACTCTGGGGAAGATGCCACTTTTCCAGCCCTGAAGGCTTGAGGGGAAGGTGACCTCGGGGGCATCATGAGCTTAACACGCCTGGCCCGCTGCGCTTCCCCACGTTGCGTCTTGAACGATCCTGGAGGCTGTCTTCCTCTGGTGTCCTGTGGAGCGTGCGTCAGTGTGCACGGCCCTGCGCCATGGCGTGTGTAAAGCGCGTGGAGCCGTGGTGTGACTTTGTGTGGTGGTCACGGGAGTGTGCTGGAGTGCGTGTTGCCGCGCTCCACGCACACGTCCCAGACCACTGACCGGAGACGTGGGCAGGACAGGAGCAGCCTTGGCTCCGGACCTAATGAAAGGACACGCCCTCGCTGTCCAGCTCTTCTGACTGCGGCTCTCGGCCCTTGATTCCCTCACCGCCGGCCCCCCGGCCCGGGGTGGCTTTCGTGCCCGCTCACGTGGAAGGGAGTCACACCCTGCTTCCCACGGAAGCCGCCTGCAGGGGCAACCTCGTGCTGCTCCTCCGTGCGCTTAGCGTCTGCTTTTCTGCATTTATCAGATCCTACGAATAATGGCCAGCGGGGTCCTGAGAGTGGGCTTCACGAGTCTTTATGTAAGTCCTGGCAGCAGGAGGCCACGGCGTGGCATCTGATTTGGTCTTCAGTTGTCCCCGCAGGAAATGGGGATGGAGGGGAAGCCGGGTCGGGGGCCAGGTCAGCCCTGTTCACACTCACTCCGAACCGATCGAATCTCCACAAGAGGCCCTGAGTAGACTTCAGGCTCCAGCGCGGCCCGCTGCCCTAGGGCGGTCTCGGGCTCTCGGGTTGGTTCAGTGCCCGCAGGCTCCAGGCTCCCGGCAGGCCTCGAGAGCAGCCAGCCCTGCAGCACGGCGCACCTGGAGACCGTCCGGGGCTCTCGGAGAAGAAGGCTTTGACTTGGCCAGCAGCTGTCTCTTGAGAGAGGAGGGTCATCGGGCCCTGCTCTGAGACCTGCAGATTGTGACCCACGCAGGGCTGCCGGCCAGGGCCCGTGTTACTCTGCCTCGATCCTCGGGCGGCCCCTGGACTCACCAGACGGACGCTGGGACGGTGCGTTCCCATGCTGTGACCAGGAGTCTGGAAGCTTCTGCAGGCTCCAGGAGAGGACCCCTGTCCGGCCAGAGCCACCTGTCACGCAAGCCCCGTCTGAGCTCCTTGTGTTTAACTGGTCTCCCGTTGCGCTTAAGAAATGGCAAGACGCAGAGGTGCTGAGCAGCCCGGGGCCCTGCCTGTGACCCGTGCTCCACGACTGGAGTGCTCGCTGTGTGCAGCCCAGGGAGGCTGGGCCTGGTGCCCACAGCACGTTCTCTTGTGGGCAGCAAGGGTATGGTGCTCCAGTGCACATTATCTTCTGCCACGGGCAGGTGGCATGCCCAAGCACATGCTCACACTGCATTCCTGCACAGAGGCTTCTGCGAGACTCTTCTCTGACCTGGCCCTGGCTTCTCCGTGGGTTGGGCGGAGGAAGACACCCGTGGGCCGGGGTGCGCTCACCGCAGGCGTACCCCCTGTCCTCAAGTCCCCGCTGTGCCCGAGGAGCAAGCGCCACATGGACCGCCCCGTGGCCTGCCAGGGCAAGGCTCCAGCAGTGATTGCCTTGCAGAACTATTCTTCTTAATTAAACATTTCAGAGGCCCTACAAATACCATAAATGCATATTCCCCAATAATGGATTAGAAAGTCAAAATATTTTAATCTGAAAAAGCAATAAAAATTATGGCACAAAACCCAAAGTAATTTTTCTTCCCAATGGTGCTTCCACTGAGAACTTTGGACACGCGGGTGTTTTGAGAACCGGGGTCGAGACGGAGTGATGCCACCCACTGCAGGGCGGCACGCACGTGGCAGCACACGCTATCCAGAGCCACTCCGCGTGGGCTTTGTCAGCCACTCAGTTTCCTCCCAGGACATGGATTTACTGAATTTCCTGCTCACTGACAACCAATTCTGCCTTGGGTATTGTGTGTGCATTTCTTACCGCTTCAAAATTAATTAAATTCAAGGGAAAAAGGGGTCTTCACTGATGTCACAGGCTTAGCTGTATATGAAAGGATCAAAAGACGAAGTGCAGTGAACATCCATGGTCCCCACGAGAGGGCACAGGGGCCCGAGGACGGCCCGGCCCAGGCCCTGGCTTGTGCTTCCCACGGCCTCCATCGGACCCTGACCCGTTCAGCTTGCTGGGCTCCGTAGAGAAGTCCCTGGTGCCATGCACCAGCCTTGCTGGGTGGTGCCCACGGTTGGAACTGGGAATGGGTGTAGAAGACAGATCAGGATTCGCCACAGGGAACCATAGACTGTGACAGAAGGGACAGAAGCCACATCTGGTGGCAGGCGGAAGTCGCTCCCCCGCCGGGCAGAGCCAGCACGCAGCCCAGCGTTTCCAGCCGGTGGGAACCGAGTCTCCGGCGTCACCGCAAGATGCTGACAGTCGGGGGCTTGGTCTTGGCCATCGAGGCCGAGTACGCAGTAGCCAAGCAAGTCTGGAAGAGCCCCAGGTTCGGACCCAGACACAGGGGCCCTACCATCAGCTCAGCCGCCGCCTGACTTTCCACAGCGGCTCTCTGACACTGCGTCCTGAGCTGCTGGAAAGAGCATAGAAGTAGCCTTCGGGGAGCGCACTTGTGCTCTGGGAAACTGAAAGCGCCCCGTGGACACTGCTAAGAAAGAACTGGGGGCCTTGAGACAGGGTTAGTGGGGACAACGCAGTCGAGCCTCTTCGTCTCCAGCACTCTGTGGCGCCTACCCGCTTACCTGTGGTTGGACGGCCCTGGGCACATCTTCCGTACCACGAAGACTTTGCCTATGAAGTTCTTAAGTAAAAGCACTTCTGCTAAATTTAGCCGTGAGCGGTTTGGTATTTAAGCCTTCTCAGTGTCAAGTGGACACATTTCTTCCATATTATGCCATATTCCTAAAAATATTTACAACATCTCCTCTCAGCGCCCTCACCACCACGGCCGCCCTGTCCCTCCAGCTGACACTCTGCGTCCGAGACTCCTCACCCCGCGCGGCTCCGCCTGGGGCCGGTCTGACCCTCAACAGCCCTGGGCAGACACGTGTCCTGGTTCTGAGCTGGGGTTCGTGGAGAGCCTCCCACCATGAGCCACGAGACTGTGGTCAGGGCGAGACCTGGGCCCGAGCACAGAGCACTCTGCACGGACCAGATGAGGCTCTTCCAGTCCAGAGGGGAAGCAGAACAGGGAAAGGCTGAGAAGTCCCACAGACACCTGTGGCCGGGGTAGGAGGAAGGTCTCCAGATTCCCTGAGTCCAGAAAGAATTCACAAGACCATCCTAAAGACAGGAGGGCAAAATGCTGGCGTTAAGCCTCGTGTGATCTAGAAACAGATATTCCTGTGCCGACATGATGTCCAGGCAGTCAGAGATGGCGGCGGGCTGCGCTGTGCGGAGTGTGGCGGTCAGGACGGCCCCAGGCCTGCGCCCAGGCCTTCTGGACGAGGCGGCAGCTTTGCAGAGGAGATCTGTGCGGAGAACTCGGGCTGTCCTGCCCGGAGTCCTCGCAGCAGGCGGGGCGTGAGCTGTGAACCCTCAGCAGAGGTCATTCTAGCCGACGTGGCCGGGACACTGAGAGCTGCCATACTGTCCACCGCATCATCATGTTCCTCGAGTGACTGACGCACAGGCACATCTCAGGGCCGCAGTTCGAGGTGTGAGCAGGAGGAGGAAAGTTCAGACATACAGGGCTGCCTCCCGGGCTCCAGGTGGTCTGTGACGGTCCTGGGAGCCAGGACGGGGGGTTCTGAGCCCTTGAGTCCACTCATGTCCTGTGATTTGGGGACCAAGTGATGGGAAGAGGTTGGAGCCAGTGACAAGGACCCAGTGGGGATGAAAGAAGCTGGGGTTTTCTGTGGTTTTATCCTCCCTGACTCCCTGCATGGTAACATGTGCAACTTTTCTGTTTACAATCCAGTTTTAAGTCTTTCAAAAACAATATATTTTTATCAAGTTTTTGCTTTTGACCATGGACTTTGTTAAGACAGTGGAGAAGTCAGTGTCACTGGTACCTCCATCTTACCCTCCTGGAAGCCTATTCTGGGGTGCGGTAGATGCCAGCAGTGCCAGGCCCCCGTGTGCCACGGCGCTGGCTTGTGGTCTCAGATACCCCACACCCTCCTGGGGCTGCCGGAGCCCAGTGAGAGGGTGCCCTGCGTCAGACCGAGACCACCGCGTGGCTGCTCCTGGCACAGCGCTCACCCTGCGGGCCGTGTGAGCGAGCGGGGTACGCAGGGTGCCGGGGGCGTGTGCAGCGTCTGTGCGGGTGCTCGCCGGCCCCCGGGCACTGCGCACCGTGACTCCCTCGTCCCCGGGGCCCTGTCCGAGGATGCGCTGAGACCCCTCCGTGAGCCAGACGGTTCCGGGGGAGAGGGTCCCCTGATCCCCGGCGCCCCGCGCACCCTGGAGCCCGGCGGCTGAGGTCTTCTTTCTGACGGGTGCTCGGCCGAGGGACCCTCCTGAGGAGGACGGAACAGATGGGGCAGATCAGCAAGGCCCCTCCCGCGAGGCGTTCCCGCCCGGACGGGGAGTGCAGGCAAGGCTGCCCAGACCGCGTCGTTGCTTATTAAATATACGTAGCTGTGTTTACCTCTCTCTGGCTCCGGGAGCTGCCAGAATTTTGAAGAGAAATAGTTTCTACTTCTTGCCTGCCCCTCCCAGCCCCCACCAACCTGACCACACTTTGCAGGCGAGGAGTGAGTCACGCCGGATGGAATCCCAGGCGCTGTGAGCCCCTCGGCCCTCTCGGCCATGAGGCCGGGAGAGGCTCCTGAGCCCAGCCCCGACCCTTGTGCATCTGCGAGCTGAGAGCGGGCAGCGGGTGGGCAGTGTGCCCTGAGACCGTGTCCCTCGCCTGTGTCCCTGAGGCTGCCCCGGCCCCCAGAACAGCCAGGCCCCAGCTCTGCCTCTTACAGACTCGACTTGCAGAGAGCGGTCTGCTGTGCACTGCGAGCATCTGGCCCGGAGGCCCTGCTGGGTGTGTGGGGTCTCGAGTGAGAGGAGTGTGGACGTGCTGCACGGAAGTGTCGCAGGAGAGCAGTGGGTGGGGGCCCATCTTTCCCCCTTGCTCTGAGGAGAGCCTTAGCACAGAGGACAGGCGGTGCCCTCTGCTCCTTCTGCCCTTAGGCTAGGCTGGCACTCGGTGCCCTCTGCTCCTTCTGCCCTTAGGCTAGGCTGGCCGTCTGCACAGGCCCATGAATCACAGGTCTCAGACTCGCTTCTGTGCGGGAAGCTGTACTCCGGAGGGAAAACATAGCTGCTGCTCTTTTGTTTACAAAAATGACCTTTACCGAATTGCTCTCTATATAGCCCAAGTGAAAAGAAAAGAGTTCTATAAATCTGGGAAGCAAAGCATCAAAGCCCAGCGGTGCTGCAGACAAGATTGGGTGCAGCCCCAGCCCCCCTTGGTCATGGCTCCACGTAGCAAATTCTCGCTCCGCTGGTCCCGGGCGGCGGCCTCGCTCCGCGCGCGGCTCTGCAGTGCTCGGGGCCCGCTGCCCCGTCCTCAGGTGCCACCCGATGCTCTCAGAAGCCCGCACTGGGCGAGGGTTTTCGTAGCCCCTGGGGTTTGAGCTACCTGGGAAAGCTTTCAGGAGAGCATCAGAGCCAGGTAAAACCTGGATGACCAAAGAATTAAAAGTAGCTATGGCTGGGGCCAGAGGGTTAGCTCAGTGGTTCCGGCACCTGCCTCGCAAGCGCAAGGTCCTCAGTTCCATCCCCGGTAACCACATACAATGCTGGGCGTGGAGACTCACGCCCACCAGCAATCAGTACCACACACCACAGTGCCGGGCGTGGTGGCTCACGCCTGTCATCCCAGCACTCGGGAGGCAGAGGCAGGAGGATTGCTGAGTTCGAAGCTTGTCTAGGCTATATAGTGAGCTCAGAGCCAGCCTGAACTATAAAGCAAGACCCTGTCTCTGAAAAGTAGCTATGGCTAAAGATTTTATTAATAACATTTAAGTTAATTACAATTGTGACTGACAGTATCATACAGGAAATGTTAGATTTCTGGGAATTTCTTCCATTTCCGGAACATTTATATTACTAAATGTATGAGAAATACACATGAAAATCTGAAAATCAGGCCTGCCTCTGGGGCTCAGTGCTTTCCCTGCAATGCATCTCAGTTTTACAAGGAGAAAGAACAAATTCTTTTGAGGGTTCTAAGAGCCCTCTGGAGGGTTCCAACTTAATTTAAAATACTTTTTAAAAGGCCTCATTTAGAATTAAATTCGGAGGTTTTTTAAAGGATCAAAAAATGTAAAACCAGCCAGAGATTTAGTTCAGTGGTTCCAGCATCTGCCTAGTAAGTGCAAGGTCCCCAGTCAGATCCCAGGTGACCACATACAACAGTACTGGGTGTGGTGAGCACCCCCACCAGCAATCAGTACCACACACCACAGTGCCGGGCGTGGTGGCTCACGCCTGTCATCCCAGCACTTGGAGGCAGAGGCAGGAGGACTGCCGAGTTCCAGGCTTGCCTGGGCTCCATAGTGAGCTCAGGGCCAGCCTGAACTACAAAGTGAGACCCTGTCTCAAAAAAAGAAAAAAGTAAAACCTTCGATTGGATTCTTAAAGTGACAAAGCATCAAAGGCAAATATAGGAAGTCACATAGTTGTCACTCTTACGTAGCAGCAGCCCTGACAAAAGCTACATGACACACAGGAAAGTTTCTTTTTTTTTTTTTTTTTTGCTTTTTGGAGACAGGGTCTCGCTTTGTAGTTCAGGCTGGCCCTGAGCTCACTATGGTGCCCAGGCAAGCCGCCGCGAACTCAGCAATCCTCCTGTCTCTGCCTCCCGAGTGCTGGGATTACAGGCGTGAGCCACCACGCCCAGCATTATATGTGGTAACCGGGGATCGAACTCAGG
>PVIC010009460.1:0-45634 GCA_004025085.1 Thryonomys swinderianus
AAAAAAAAAAACATTATAACCTAGAATTGTGAATGAACAAAAATTTAGAAATCTAGAATGACTAAAAGCAACCAATATTAAAGAAATCAGACACTAGTTATTAAAATAGGAAAATAATACACTTTCTGGCATAAAGAATTAAAAGTCTGCCCTGTCAAAAAGAAACCTCTGAAGATATCAGGGTGGAGAGGGCAGTGACCGGGCTGTGCCCCTGCTGCCTGCCACATCTAAGTCTCCTGAACCTGCCCACGCATGTCTAAGTCAAAAAGCAAGGTCATCAGTCTTGACCTTCAGTTTTCCAAAGTAAGGGAAAATAACACTATTCATTCTGCTTTTAATCATTTTTAAAAATTATTTGTGTATTTTGAGACAGGGTCTCACTCATTTGCTGCATTCCCCAGGCTGGGCTTGAACCTGCGATTCTCCTGCCTCAGCCTCTCAGAGAGCTGGGTTGCTCACATTTGGAACAATTAAACAACTGAGTGAAATATGAACGCATCCAGAGTTCTACCCTGTACTTCAAAGGATCAAAGGAATTTATAAATAAGAGTTTGTTTGTAGACTCTACACAGAGTATTTGATGACTTATCCTTTTGTTAATTTTGGTTTGCTGGTCAAATAGAAAAGTGCTTTTCAAATTATTTTTCCAACAGTGGCCACAGCCTGTGTTTACAGGCATTTGACTTCAAATACAGTTCATCGCCTCTTTAAAATTGGCATCTTTCATTATTATTCAGATGCCTATTTTAATGAGGAGACAAATATTTAAAATCTATTTTGATGAGACTATATCTTTTGTTTTTTCCTCCGTTTTGAATCTATATCTTAGATCATTTACCGTTATTATCCTTATGTTGACAGTGTTCTTAATTCGTTGACTGAGTGCTTGAGCTTTCATTATCCAGTGAATCAGATCTAAACTAACGATTCTATTTTCCAGAATTATCTGTAAAACTCAGGAAAAGAGAAGAAGGAGAGAAAGTGCTTGTGATCAGTGCTCTCGACAACGGAAGTATCCCTTTTTGCCCCTCCCCAGGAAAGAACCTTTCCAACTTTCTAGCCTGAAGAATGTCACCAACCTTATCAGTACTTGTGTCACAGGGCAAAGTGGCAACAGGGTGAGCTGCTGCCCAAATTTACAGTCTAGGAGAACGAGGGCCCCTTAATTCTTTTCTTTTTTTAAATTGAATTCTTTATCGGTACCTTTTACAGACAGCTCACAAGCCCACTCAACACTGGGGAATTTGTACCAGCATAGGACAGGAGTTCATTCTCATTTTTACCCATATCGCTCGGGGTGCAGGGTTGTGGGGTGGGTAGCGCTCCTTGATTCTAATGAGTAAGAGGAGGCAGGACCCTGCACAGCCTATGACTTGTTGGGAGGCTTGCAGAGGGCACCACTGTGGTCACTGTCTGTACCACAGGATCTGTGCTTTGCCCCTTCCGAGGACCCTAGAGGGTGCCCGGGTTGGGATGGTTACAGAGTGCCCATGTTAACTCTAAGGAGATATTTATTACTAAGGATGCAGGGCAGGAAAAGTGTCAGAAAAATGCACTTTTAAGACGAGCTTTCATTGAGACAGCACTTGATGATGTTTACAGTCTGTTAAATGATGGTTCACGGTGGAAACATAATGGAAACCTGGGGGCAGGGGGACCACAGATCTGTCATGTCGTCTCACGGGAGTCACGTGTCCCGATGGATCCATTCGTTATTTCTCCCCTGGACTCTTTTAGTAATTTAACAAGGCTGCATATTCAGTGACAGTCTGCGCTTCCTCGCTGTCATGGTCTCCGCTGCACATTACAAGCAGATGTTTGTTACTTTTGAGCCAGATGCCAACACCACAGCAGGTGTTGAAGCCTGTTTATTTGTACACAGAAGATGCTGCAGCCCTGAATCACAATTAAGGTGTGGCTTCCCTGTCTGGGCCTTTCACACCCTCTGTCCTTCCTTTTTTTTTAAATCTATAACCTTTTCTAGCAGTAAGATTTTTAACTGTTTCAGTCATCATTACTTGTGGGCTAAAATGCCCTCCAAAATTGTCAAAATTAACTGCTGTGTGGTTGCTAGCAAGGTTCCATCTTATTCTATTTTTCTATGCTTTTAGAAAATTGTTATTGCCTTAGAGACAGTGGCAATAAAATTTCCTTGCATCCTTTTCAAACTTTGTTACTGATGGTAATATATTTAAGTCTCAAAAGGTGATGATGTAGCCTTCCCGTCAGTATTAAAACTCCTTCAAAAATGTCCCCACGATAACTTGTTTAGATAATGGAAACATAGTGCAAATGAGTAACACTCTCGTGTAGTCGTAGTGATTGGGTAGGTTTGG
The DNA here is from genome assembly GCA_004025085.1 of Thryonomys swinderianus. NCBI lineage: Eukaryota > Metazoa > Chordata > Mammalia > Rodentia > Thryonomyidae > Thryonomys > Thryonomys swinderianus. The sequence continues at coordinate 2,337 of PVIC010009460.1, forward strand.
GATTCAGATTCTTTATGATTTTGTCCCAAATAATTATTCATCAAAAATGACAAGTACTCACTCAAAAGTCTTAGCGTTTGAACAGGTGTTTTCCTGGAGATTCTAGAGTTAGAAAAGTGTCACTAGAGCACGGGAAGACTAGGCATTTACCTAGGCTAAGGCGGTTTTGTCAAAGCTCAGTGCTCTGGGACACAAAAAAACATGAAAGAAAGAGGAACAAAAGAGAGAAATTTAGGTTGCAAATTTCCTTCATGCACTATGTCAAGACCGAGAGTTTAGTCCTCGGTTATGACCTCTGGTGTTGAGGAAAAGCTTCCTGAGCAAAAGCTGTGACAAGTGGTTATTTATGGATCTTACTGTTTACAAAGTAAAACAATTAATGAAGGGAATCGAGGTAGAAAAGAAGGGAGAAAAGAGGGAAAGAAGGAAGATCTCTGTTTCATATGCATCTTACAAACAGCTGCGCCATATTTATGGGAGCAGATTACAATTTAAATGTCTGTGATTGGTGACCAAAAATACTTAGATGGTCCCACTGCCAGCATCAACAACTCTCTTCTTGATCTCTTTGTGTCTTACTTGGCTTCTCTTCTCTGTTAGGGAAACAAACATCTTTATAAATTCAACCAGAACAGGGCAATGTCACCTAAGGATTCTAGTGACTCATGCTACATGTATTATATGTCACCTAATAGATGCACTTGATATGAATATCTCATCTAATCCTCTTACCAATCGTATTCTGCAGCCTGTTTGAGGAATGGATGAAACTGAAAAACATGTGCTTTCCGAAGTGCCCAAGACCAGAACTCAAGGCAGAGCTCAGACTTACACTAAAGCATCTGGAAGACGAAGTCACCACCCTGGTGTGTGCTAAGCCTGGTAAGTGGCAGCCGGGCACCTTCTGAGGAGCACAGCTGTGTAATCCCTCCCCCGTCCTCAGGCAGGAGTCGCTGCTGCAGGGCAGCGCCTTTCCACACCGTTAGACATGTGTGTGGCTGGAAATTTCATACAGTGCGACATACTTGACTTCTGCTTTGGGTCATGTTCCTTCTGGACAACGCTTCTACCTTCCTGATGACTTCTCTGGGCCATCACGCCATCAAACAGGGCCCCGGCATCTACACAGCATCTTCAGAACCACTGATTGCAGTGTAGAAAGAGAGGGGCAAAGAAACAGATGGCCTCGATGTTTACTTCTAGTTGAAAAATATACTGTTGTTTTCTGCACATTGCTTACTAATTCATTCAATGAGTCTGGCTTCTCCGTATCCATGAGAATCCATAATTCTTTTGTTAGATGATCTTTCTTCTCTTTTTTATTTTTTAATTTTCTACTTTTCAATACACTCCTGGATGCTAACCCCACTTTATAAAAAAAATATATATATATATATATATATATATATATATATATATATATATATACACATATATATATATACTTTTAGAGAATAAGAGTATTACTCCTCAAGGCCAAAGGAGAAAATGTCCTAATCTTGGGGAAGGAAACATACAAAGAAAATCAGACCACCTATTTTTATTTACTTTTTCATGACTTTATTTCATATGGTTTTACCTAACATATTTTCATCACAGTCTTGACAACCATAATGGCAACATATGACCTATAACATTGTTTTTGGAAAAATAATCCTGTTTTCAAGAATGTGTTGAGGGCCCCTTTGCTTAACCTTTCCCCTGGGTAGAGTGCCGTTTCCACCCTACAGGCAAATGTTTTCACTCCCTCCCTTGACAAGTGGTCATTTTCTTGGGTTTTCAAGAATTTTCATTCATGTTTACAGTTTCAGTTAATAGTACTTCGGCGCATTAGGAAAAGTGAAATAAAAAGGAAAAGCTCCATGGTTTATGCAAACACAGACACTTGTCAATCTGAAACTATCGCAGAAAAAGATGGGAGATTGAATCTTCAGACGCTGGAGACACTGCTGTACAGCGTCAGACCATCGCTGGAAATTTTTCAGGGTTCTGCGCCTTGGGTGTGACTAGTGTTTATCAAGAGGAACACACACTCAGAGGAGGCCTGAGGCTTCCAGGACCCTGGGAAGTACCAAGGCCAGTCGCCTATGTTCAACCACTTCGAGCCCACCGAAGCTGTTGCTTTGAGGGCACCAGGAATTAAATCTCCTCCAAAGCAGATGCTCCTCGGAGAAACTAGTAAGACTCACGAGTCAGGTTGGAGTTTAGAACATTCAGGTCTCTTTTCTAGCTGGCACATAATCCCTTGTTTCACTGTTGATTACAAAATAGGAAAAGTTCAATGAAAAGGAGTTTTGAAACAACTACAACATCACTAGATGCTTTGATTTGTTTTCAGGCAGCTGTAGTCTAAGCATTTAAAATTACTTAATCAAATCACAATTAGGTAGAGAATTACCTTTGTATTTTCGGATGAAATTCTTATTTATTCCCAAGGATTTTCTTTTTTTTTTTCAAATTATTCTTTATATCTTAAATATTTAATTACTGATATATGAGTGAGAATAAATATGGCTGAGAAGCCAAATTTCAGCTATTTTTATTACAAATGTCAAAACATGTCATTTTCTACATGTCATGCCAACTGTCAGAGTCCAAACAGAAAAACTAGACTTCCAGCCTTTGACATAGGTGGGCTATTTATTTTCATCTTTACTTTTCCCTTTAAAATGTGAAGAAGATGAGAATTAAGATGTGTCACGTACTGGTACAAATTCTCAATGTTGATCACGATCATAATATATATAAAAATCAATTTTAAAATGTGAATAAAAATGTCAATGCGTGCATCTATGAAATAAATTATTATCTAGTATAGACAGAGCTCCTCCAATTTCCAGATTAATTCAGAAGAATTTCCATTAAATGATATCCACTGAACTCACACATATAGATGTGCATGGATGCATATATAATTCCACAGAAGATAAAATGTTATGATCACATGAGCTCCTAAAAATTGGAAAAATGGGACCAAAAGGTCAAGTTCAAAAATGCCCCTTTGGTATTCTGTTGCCTTAGAGAAAGTGAAATATCACACCAGCCAGTCATTGACAGCTTGACGAGGAAGGAAGGAGAGTCCCGGGGGTAGGCCCACCGGGCCGTGTCACTGATGACCAGATTCACAGGGGCAAATTCTCTTGCTCTAATGAAGGGTGCAGGTCCACAGAGGCTGCTGGAACAGAGGGAAGGGCACTCACCCAAGAGCGGGATGAATTAGGAGGAAAAAGAGGGCAGAGCTTATCCTTGCACATGAGTAAGGTAACTTGAGTGTGTGCATGCACATGTGCGCGCTCGCGCACACACACACACACACACACACACACATGGCCTTAGGAACTCATGCATTTAATTACTGTCAGAGCCAGGTAAAGCTGCAAAGGCTTTTTATACAATACTCTAAAGTATCCTTGTGAGGCCATCTCATTAACTGTTCTCAGACACTGTCTTCTCAGGCAGGAAAGTGAGAATATCCTAAGCAAGCAGACACGTGATTGGCTCTTCCGGGAGACTCCTGTGGCCATCTGCCTACTGTGCACGTAGGTGGAACTTTCCTTATTTCTAGGGGCTGGAGGATCGTTCATAAGCAATAACACAAATGGTTTTTGTTCTCATCCTTGAACTTTGAAATGAACAATGATTTCTGGGAAGTGCTATCTAGAATCACTCAGGTTCTAATCAATTGATGAAAATAAAAAAAAAATAGTGCAGCATTTTCTAAAAAGAACTAGGATGCCATCAGTTTGCTGCACTAATAATCAGTGATTTTAGAAAGATTAACTAATTTTACTGAAAAGTAAAAGTTCAGGTAAACGTCTCATAAGAATGTCGAGTAATACATTGCTAGCGAGTTCACCGTATTTAAAATGAAACCAAAGTGGGAAGTATAAAACATATTTCAGTGGGTGCAGAATAAATAGTTCCACAGAGAAGCTCAGGTAGATAATGTGTCTGTGGTTCTTCCAGCATTAAAAGAAACCACAGAGCGAAAGAAGACAGGAGCTAGTTTTAGTGACTCAACACTGTTTTAAGTCAAACAAAACCATGAAGGCCTAATTCACATGAGTGGACCACACGGTTACTGGTAAAGTCACTAGGCTGGCCCCCAACAGCTGCCAGGACAGGTCAACATGTCCATGTCAGGAAGGTTAAAGGATATTTTTTCCTGAGGTGAAATATTTGGAATGAATGGTTCTTTTCTACATTTTCAAAGGAGCATATAAAATTAGTCTACATGATTTCACCAAGCTAAATTTTCAATCACAATAGTAAGAGTACGACTATTTGAAAAGTGAAAGTTGTGCTTGCTTCGGCAGCGCATATACTAAAATTGAAAAGTGTAAGTTCCAACAACCTACTGAGTTTTTCCCATATAACCTTACACTACTTAGATTCACTTCAAAAACAAGCAGAACTTGATAATTTGTTGCAATATAAAGTGAACTATTTCAGAGAGTAATGAAGTTTATGCCTTATTTTTATTAAAAGCACAAAGACACTGGGTTTTTAGATTATATTCTAATAATTAAATCCCTGCATCTCTTACTGGTATACTTTCAAATACAGTTAAACTGGTTGGTGGTCAAATCCAAGTCTCTTCATTTCAGAAATGTGCTTTAGAAATAACTTCAGAAAATAATAATGCAATCTGTGTGTTGCATGACACTTTCACATAAAATGGGAGAGAAAAGTGGTCCTTACTGTGTAATTTGAGAAAGAAAGATACACTATGCCAAAACTGAATAAATTCCCATATTAGGTCAGCGAGGTAGCAAGTGGTTCATAGAATTCCATACACATTCTTATTACTTAGATGTTTGAGGGGCCTGGTAAACTGTCCTGGAAGGCAGAGCATGAGGTTCAGTCTGTAGATTTCTGTCTCTCAGCTACGCCATCTGCTCACAGCCATTTGGTACACTCGTTTCCTATAGCTCTGACCAGGAGAGATAGGACTAAGGCAGCTGTCAACAGTGGGCCGTGAGGTTCTCATACACTGCAATAAAATTTACTTCATAAAAGAAAAATGAAGCATAAGGATGCACTTTCTTTGTTGTTAACTCAATATCTAAAAGCTTTCTTATACTGTGAGCATCTTAAAATACCCTTGAAAGGTGAGAATTGCGACACTGATTAAGTCACTGGCAAATTTTTCCGCTCTTATTGGTAAAATCCTTCAACACAGAATCCCTTCAGGGCCAGAGATTTAGCTCAGTGGTTCTGGTGCCTGCCTAGCAAACACAAAGTCCCTGGTTCAATCCTTGGGAACCACATACAACAATACTGGGCGTGGTGACTCAGGCCTATAGTCCCAGCACTCAGGAGGCAGAGGCAGGAGGGTTGCTGAATTCCAGGCTTGCCTGGGCTACCTAGTGAGCTCAGGGCCAGCCTGAATTACAAAGTGAGAGCCTGTCTCAAAACAAACAAACAAACAAACAAACAAACAGAAAATCTCTTCCACTGCCAGTTCACAAACTGAAGGAAGGGGTATTAGATAAACATCACTACGAAATGCATTTCATTTTCTTGTGACATACTAAAATCCCTATTTCACTGTTTCATGGACAGTGAAATATAAAATCTTCATTTAAAAAATCAAAGGTCATCTCTCCTTTGCAAATTGCAGGTGTGAACCGGATGGAACTTGTTGCTGGGAGTTCAGGTCCCCGAGGGACGGCACCCTCTCCTCAGGGCGATCTACTGTCAGCAGAGGAGTCCCACAGGAGCAGGGAAGCGCACAGTCACTGCCTTACGGTGCCCTCGCGGTGACAGGGGCCTGGCTGCGGAATCCTCCGGGGCCGAGGAGCCAGAAGCCGCTTTGTCTGATCTGTCCGTGAATATGCATGAGCAGCTAATGTGCAAGGATTCAGCACAAAGTAAGTGTTTTGATGAGCAAGACTGAAATAACAAGAAGGGAGGAGTGAGGAAATGGGATAAATATACCATGGGCCTTGATTACCCTGCAGATAGAGCAAGTGTGAGAGGACAGCTTTCCTTTAAGGCTTGCAGATTTATTTCCTTTCATATTTTAAGCATGACATGGGCCACAGAAAAAGGAGTCAAAACCACTCACATAGTTTAGTTTAAATGGACAAGGAGCAGTTCATGGGCGAGACTTTTAAGACAACTCTAAAAATCACTTTTGGCCCAGATATTTAGCTCAGTGGTTCCAGCACCTGCCTAGCAAGCACAAAATCCCTGGTTCATCCCTGGTAACCACATACAATACCAGGCGTGGTGACTCACACCCACCTGCAATCAGTACCACAAACCACAGTGCCGGGCATGGTGGCTCACGCCTGTCATCCCAGCACTGGATAGGCAGAGGCAGGAGGATTGCTGAGTTCGAGGCTTGCCTGGGCTCCATAGTGAGCTCAGGCATACATAGTGAACTAGAAAGCGAGACCCTGTCTCAAAAAAAAAAAAAAAAAAAAATTGTCCCTACATTTTGAAAAGTTCGAACTTTTTGTTAGTAACAAACCTAATTTACCTATTGCATGTGCTTTCTGTGTCTAATATATCTTAGTGAGTTGTTTCGGGTTGATTTGTAAATGTTTGGAGGATATAACGACTACATGTATTGTGAGGAGTTCGTAAATGTATGCAACAACACAGCATCATTGGTTTTTTTGGCTCCCTTCCCCTTCCATCCTTTCCTAATGCCTCCAACTTTATATATCAAAAATATCTCCCTACTTCCAAATATCTATCTTTTGTTTCATTTCCATTTATACTTTGGGATTTTCATATAAGTGAAAATAAAAGTGAATCACAACAATACAGGTAACCTCAGGTATCTATATCATACCTGAAATTGTCATTCTATTTAATGACTCAAATATTCACTATACTTCCTTCTGCAAAGTCTTCGGTTACATAACATTAAATAAACATGGCTACGGAGGGCGGAAGCCGGGCCCTGGCTGCGCGCAGCGCTGCGCCCCCTGCCGCCCAGGCCCAGGCCCGGCAGCCACGGCGGTGGGAGGAGGAGCGAGGTGTGCAAGGACTTGCGGCAGCAGATGCAGGGCGACAGCGCCACGGCTGGGCTCCTGGACCCCTGGCAGGAGACAGTTAAGTGCTGTGGGGCTGCTAAGCTCCCCGACTGGGAGAACGCGCCCAAAATAGGCGGAGGCGACGTTCCTGCCTCCTGCTGTGTCAAAGTCACCAAGGGCTGTGGCAGTGGCCCCAAGGAGCACCTACTACGCTGAGGGCTGCGTGCAGAAGATCGGAGCTTCCGGTGGCCGCAGCGGCCCTGGGCATTGCCTTTGTGGAGGTCCTGGGCGTTGTGCTTGCCCGCTGCCTTGCGAAGAGCATCCGGAGTGCCTATGAAGCCATGCAGGGTCTGGTCCTGGCAGTGCCCTCATCTGGGGGGGGGGGAGTATTCCCGGGTTTTTCAATTAGGTGGATTATTTTTTCAGACACCCCCCCAATGGCTGTGGATATATCTTCAGACAAATATGTGCGTAGTGTATGAATGAACTGAATTATATAACCCGTCAAAGAAGACCTACTGGGTGGAGAATTTAGCTCAGCTGTTCTGGCTCCTGTCTCGCAAGGGCAAAGTTCCAAGTTTGACCTCTGATACCAAAACCCGAAAACAAAAGCACAACAAACAAAAAACAAGTAGAAGATCTGGTGTGTCAGTTTTATCTGTCAAGAGTCGTGGAACTACATGTCTTGCCTTAAAGAGAATGTATGTCCCTCTGTGTGTATGTGCCTTTAACTACACATGTATCGGATCTCGTAATGAACACAGCTGCTTGGACAACTAGAATTGAATGAGAATCATTAGACAGAGTCAGAAGAAAAGGTGAAGAGAGTAGGTTGAAAAATCAGAGAACCTAAATTTAAGCCTCAGGTTAACTGCTAGTCCTGTGATCTTGGGCAATCATTTAACTTCTAGATGTTGGACTTCTTATCTATAGAATGCACGTACTTTACAGTTCTTAGATAAAATGCAGTGTTATATGCAAATATATGTTGTGACCACTGAGTGCTCTGCATACATTACTTGCTTCCTGTAAAGGTAGTAATGAGCTCTTGATAGAATCAGTGGATTGGAGCCCAGTGTCTTCAATAGTAAACTGAAAAGAATAGGATTCAGTTCTCTCTCCAACATTATTATGAGTTGCAAATCTTACTTCTAATTTAATGAAAAGTGAGTGGTAGACCAGAGGCATGAGTGTTGTAAAGTCAAAAAAAAAAAAAAAAAAGGACAAAAGGGAGAAAAAAGCAGGAAGGAGACCAGTGTCTTGGGTCTGCCAGTATGGAAGGGAATGAAGGTCACGATAAGGAAAGGAAATCAAAATAATGGAACACCCACTTGTGAATATGAACTGTTGGAATCAAGGTTGCCACACTGATCAGTGACAGGAAGCCAACAGTGCATTGCTAGATTTTGTCCATGATATTACAATGTAATTGCAGTGTAATGTAGAATTACAATGTGATTTAGGCTTGAACAATAACGGTGACCCTCTGAGCCTTCAGCTTCTTGGTTCATCAATCTCATAATGTGTCTTGGGTCATCTCTTATTAGATTCAGACTTTCTTTCTTTTCCAACTGTATGTTTGCTTGTGTGTGTTACATTTTAAAATCCTGCCATTTTTTTCCTTGTACACAGAATGTGTGGATGTTTACATGGCAACCTGGCTGCCGCACCTGGATACCAGTGAGTGTGGCTTCTGTGTTCTAACAGAAATTCAAAAAAAACACAGCCAGGGACCCAGGCAATATGAGTTAGGCAGTAAAGTAAGTACAGCATATTTCTGGTTTTAATGGGGTAGAGAAAAACGACTGATCTCAAAAGAGGGTAAGGGACATAGGTAAAGGAAGAGATTCATTCATTAAAAGACTGCCTGAAAATCCATCAGAGATCCAGTGTATTTTTGATAAACCTCAAATATGTGTTGCCCCATATTGAAATCGAAATGTTATTCTAGTATGTATCAAAATAAAATATGTAAGCATATCAGCGCAATGTGTTCTGTATTCTATATTGCATAAGTTCATACACACTTTTAAAATAAATATAAAATACTGTGCTGGATCAACTCCCTCTGTAATCTAATAGATGCAGGTACTCATATAGATAAGAAAATACAGATGAGAGAAATCATAGTTGTTCTAAGTAGAGTGGGACGAGAAGTCAACCACAGGACCCTAGATTCTTGTGTGCTAAGCAAGAAGATTCTTGCTTCCTCTGTAGGACAGCAAGAGTTCCTGCTTTTGTCTGCATAGCTGGTCCCTGCATTCTGCAAGAGATTTATTTCCAGGAAGATTGTATCCTGTCTTTACTTATATTAGATGAAACTTTAAATGTTAGGCAAAAGTTGCTTCAACTAGTTATAAAGTGCTTTGTTACTTTGGCCTCTGGGGTATGTGCAGAACCCACAGAATATGAGTATTTTACTTATCTACTAAGGCTGGACATCATTGGTGAGATATAAGGATCCAGGCAATATCTGTCCCCACATGTAAGGCACGGCAGCAAGGTAAGGTATACGTGACAAATATATCTACATAAATAAGCAGGAGAGTGTTTCATTTATAGTTTCCCCAAATTCACCCACAGCTTTAGGGAGGGAAGTGGGAAATGTGGATTTATGGCAGAAATGAAAGTTTTTTTAAGGTGCAAAGAAGCATAACCTCTAGAAACTTTTCTGAAAATTAATTCCTCTGAACAAATCTTAAGATATTGCTTTGCCTGTTCCCATGATGCTGGCAGATACCATAAGATCAAGAAGTTTACTTAAAATCTGTGCACCACACAGGACCTGAGCTACATTACATTATTCCAGGCCACCAGGGAAGCCAAGACCACTAAGAATCTTTCCAGACACCAGCAACGGGTAGTAAATAAATATTGATTGGATCATGGCTCTGTGGCAATTTCTACAATATGCTCTCCCAGGAAAGTGGACGCCACATTCTACATCTCAGGAATCTGCTGGTCAACAGTACCAATAATACCATAAGGTGGGGCTCAGTTCTCAAATGAGAAAGGTAAAAGAAGAGTTGAAGGCGAAAGGCTTTCACATGGTATTCAAGCCTCTTGCTCTCGCTTGGCCTTGAAGGATGGTATTAGGCAAAAGGGAAGACTGAACTGTAGGGATCAGGCAGTGAAAGGTGATGGCTTCCAAGTCGGCAACGCCGGTCCTATTCAGAGGAGCAGAATCGAATACCCCTGGCTATAGGAGAAAGTCGACACTGGGTGGGATATTTCTGGAAACAGAGAAATCCATCAACTTGTCTACATTTCTTTCAGAGTCAAGTGAATGTGAGTCTTCAACCAACTGTATAAATGTAGATGCATGAATTTCTCCAAAACTGTTTTCTATGGCTATACCAAGATAATGTCTCACAATGGGTAACAGGAGGTAGGTGTGATTTTCTACAGGAAGAACCAAGTAGAATGTCTGGGGTCTACTTTAGCCACATAAATGGTGTTTTAAAAGTCATAATAATATCATCATCATCATCATCATCATCATCATCATCAAGGCTATATCTCATCTTGATGAAATAAAACGTTAGCTTTAATAAATACAATTATAAATTATTTTGATGTATGATAGAAAGCCTAGAAATTCAAATTCAGTTTGAGCTGCATAATTAGTAAAATTGCCTTACAAAGTTATATATTTTTGTTTCTTAACCATGAGAATGAGAGATAACAACCATATCATTTGACTGATGTTTAAAGGACATGAACAGTGACATTAAAAATAATTGAAACACAGTAGATACGATGAGACACGCCTGGAATCCCAGCACTCGGGAGGCAGAGGCAGGAGGATTGCTGAGTTTGAGGCGGCTTGCCTGGGCTACATAGTGAGCTTAGGGCCAGCCTGAACTACAAAGCGAGACCCTGTCTCCAAAAAGGTAAAAATAATAATAATAATAATAATAATAATAATAATAATAATTGAAACACAGTAGATACGATGAGACACGCCTGGAATCCCAGCACTCAGGAGGCAGAGGCAGGAGGATCACTCCAAGTTTGAGACCAACCTGAACTACATAGCAAGGCCGGGCCTCAAAACAAACAAAAGGTAATGGAAATAATGTTAAATTAACCAAATTCAGTTTGAGCTGCAAAATTAGTTAAAAGAAAACTTTGTCTTAATAAGTGTAACCCATGTTTTCATGGCAGGAAACTACTACTACGTCACAGCATTTATGAAATGTCTCCTCTTGCACATGTCATTGTTCTTTAAATTCTACTTGTCAAGTTTATCTATCAACTTCTCTTGCACATACATTTCTGTTTTTTTTGTTTGTTTGTTTTTTTGAGACATCATCTTGCTTTGTAGTTCAGGCTGGCTCTGAGCTCACTATGTAGTCCAGGCAAGCCTTGAACTCAGCGATCCTCCTGTCTCTGCCTCCTGAATATATATATATATATTTTTTTTTTTTAAATGGAATGACTACATTTTTTAGTTGCTTAGAACAATATTTGAGTATTGGAAAATGTGAATTTACTTTTAAAGCTTAGCCAGTCAAGAAATAATGAAAGGCCTCATAAAAGTAAAATGTATTTAATATCATTTCCTAAATATGAAAGCTTATTCAGATCTGTAAAAGCTGTATTATGATGTAAATTATTTTAATGATGCAAATCTGTTCTATGATATAAAATCTGTTTCTAAAAATCAGAAAACTTCTATGGCTATTCAATTCTTCTGTTTAAATGGTCATTAGAAGCAAAAATAATGAATAAGTTAATGAGAAAGGTAAGATTAAGAAATGCGTTTGAAGAATGATGACATTGAATCCACTTATACTCAAATGGATGTATCTTCAGGACATACTCATAAGTAAAATATATAGGTCACAGATGTGTAAATATATCTTTTCTCTCGTATGAGAAACTGAAGTTGTAAATGTGTTCTAGAATGCATTATCGATATTGTGAAATAATAACTATTCAAAGGGAAATGGGGTTTAGGGGTAAATAACAAGGGAAGAAAAAAATTGATGGTAAAAAAGGAAGCAAAGCTTGGGTACACAGGGGCAGGGGGTTGGGAGGGTGGGTAAGGGGGAGGGGAAAATGAGAATTAAGTTGTGTCTTGTATTGGTACAAATTCTCAATGTGGAGTGTAATTGTGATGTGTATATATAATGTGCCAATAAAATGTACCAATAAAAAATAAAAAGAAAAAAGAAATATGTTTGAAAAGAACAGCTTTTATTAATATTTTTGTGGAAATTTTGCTTTAGTCATTGTCACTGTTAGCATTCCGGGCCCATGGTATGCGAGACGACAGAGTAATTCCTTTCCGGGGAGAATCTCTGTTCTGACCAGTGCCCCGACCTCACTGTCTCACTCCTTGCCCACCGGTGGGGTGGGTTCTGCCTGTGAAGGCTAAATGCCACTCCGCCTTGGCTTACAGACACCCAAACGCCTCCAGGACAGAGAGGCGAAGGTTTGCCTGCGTCATCTTCGCTAGCATTTGCTATTCTCGGCGACAATACAGGAGGGAAGTTTGAGTGGCAGAGTTAACAATTACCGGGGGCACCTGGGAGGCGCCGATCCATTTCTTTATTCCTTCACATGAAAACGCACACTTGTTTTAAAGCGCTTTTCTCTCTTTTACCTTAAATAAATATAAAAGATTGATAGAAGGAAGTAGGATTTTTCAGATGGGAAATGCACTGAGCGATGCAAGGAGGGAGAGCAAGGGGAAGGGAAGAGGACGAAAAGCGTTGGAAGACAGAGTAGAAAAGGAGCTTTTTCGGGTGGGAAGGGGGCCGAGCGCCGCGAAGAGCAGGCAGGGCCGGGAGCGATAGGGGAAGAGGCGCCCTGTCCGCGTGCCGGCTTGCCACGCTCGGTGCCACCGTGGCGTGCGCCATCGCGGGCTAGTAGAGAGAAACGAGAAAGGAAAACCAGCGAGCTCTCGGCACCGAAGCCGGATCGCGCGGAATTCCATCTTGAACGGACGCGGGGTACCCACTCGGCACTGCTCTGGGGATAAAATCATGAACGAGATGGGACATCAAGTGGGCTGAGATGCCCGAGTAGAGGCACGTGCGGGGGACCTTTGGCGTCCAGCACTGGACGTAGCTGACCTTTCCTTCGCTTCAAACCAGAGGCAAGAGCAAGCGCAGCCCCCATCGTTAAACATTTCACACGTGGATCTCGTAATACAGAAAGTGACAAATTCCACACCCGCTCGGTGACACCGAAGTGTGGAGGTACCTCCAGGAGGATCAACTACAGCCGGCTTTGGCTCACAGCTGTGAATGATCCTGGAAAAAGCACCTCAGAAGGAACAAGAAAAACACTGACCAAGTCGCTAGCCAGGTAAGAAATGCTGACAAGAAACTCTTCACCAAATGTACAGACATTCGTAAAAAATGTCTTGGCTTTTTTAAACCCCCAGCTATTGAGAGATATTCATACAACTTCATTTGTATTTGTATAAACTCACTAGCCTGGAGAAGAAGCCATCCAGGAAGATGGCTTATTTAATACGTTTTCCACTTGTGCGCATCTTGAGTCAGTGGAAGTAGCATAGAATCAAATAACAATCTAATTAGCTTGCAAAGGAATTTAGCGACTGGCAGTAGGATTAATGTAATAACCAGATTCTGGCTGGAATCAATGGCAGTGTCCACCGGTTTTATTGGGAAATGGTTACAATTCCCCGAGCAAATCAAAGTGGTTTAACTGATGAGGGAAAATAATTCTTCATTTTAAATGCTGAAGAAATATGACTAACCCTATACTTGGTGAGAAAGGATTGAATGGCAAATGTAGAGAGAGATGGATGTATGTGTGAGTACGAGACAGAGGAGACATTGACACCACATCTATTTAATATAGTTATGTGATATTTTGCATGACATCTAGATGATAACTGAAGAGCATTTTTCAAATATATGAAACTTATTTACCCAAAGTGGGATGAAACAGTCTTTAACATAGAATAATGCAAAGACAATGGCGGGCTAACAGTAGACTAAAAGATATGCAAAATATATCAATTAATTAACATCAGTTAATTAGTATCACACTTATGATATTTAAGAAATATTCCACTACCTAAGTTCTCTATGGCAAAACATGGACTGTATCTAAGTGGTAATCAAAAGCATTAAAAATACTTTCGTGGTTTCTCATGCTCTTTGCATCTTTCAGTCCATAGTGTTCTTATTCGACAATTCCCAGTGATGTACACTGATGTACAGTGTGAGATTTCGATACGTGTTTACAATACGGAGAGACTGACAGTGTCTAGTTAGTATATCTATCACCTCAGTGACCCGTGATTCCATAGTCAGATATATGAAAACACACTCTGTTATTTTGGGATGTAACATGCGTTATTAGTATTGGCTACATTCATGCCGCCATGCAATAAATCTCCAAACTTATTACTTCTATCAAATGTTGATGTTATTTTACTACTTATTACTTATTATTTTTATTACTCATTATTACTTACTTATTATTTTATTACTTATTATTTATATTTATTTTTATTACTAATTATACTTACTATTACTTATTACTTCTATCAAATGTTGATGTTATTTTACTACTTATTACTTATTATTTTTATTACTCATTATTATTACTTACTTATTATTTTATTACTTATTATTTATATTTATTTTTATTACTAATTATACTTACTATTACTTATTACTTCTATCAAATGTTGATGTTATTTTACTACTTATTACTTATTATTTTTATTACTCATTATTATTATTTTATTACTTATTATTTATATTGATTTTTATTACTTATTATACTTATTATTTTATTACTTATTACTTCTATCAAATGTTGATGTTATTCTACCAAATGTTGATTGTTATTTTAACATTTTTTCATATATAGTTTAGGTAGCTTTGTGGCACAGGGAGAAAGCATTTGGGGAATGACAAACAGCACACTTATCCTGTGCCGCCCAGGAAGACCATGGAGGACATGGTCGGTATGCCATGCAACGAGCCCAGGGCGGGAGGCCACGCGGTGCAGGATGGGACTTCTGGATGACCCGAAGAGTCAAAGTGTAAGCGGAGAGTGCACTGAAGACGGCCAGGGACTGGGAGACTGTGGAACAGAGACAAATGCAGAAGCCCTGGAGAAAGAGCACAAAGCTTACTTTGTAGAAGATAATGCCTTGGAGGCCTGCAGTTCCAGATTGTGCTTAGAGTTAGAATCACAGCGTGGTGTTGCACGCTTAAAGTTCTCCTGGAACTACAGCCATAAATGATCTTATCCACCATCAGGTGAAAATAATCATAACTAACTAGGGCAGAAGGGTACTTTTGAAGTTTACAGTTAGGCTTAATAGGTTTTTGTGATGGATTCATGGCTATCATTTATTTTGAAATGCATCGAGTTCGATATCTCAAGTACTTGTGGCTTATAACAAATATATTTGATATAGCTCAATAACTAGTAACACAGATTAAGAAGGAGGAGGAGGAGGGGGAAGAGGAGAAGGGAGCAAAAGAGCGGGGGAGGGGGAAAGAGGAGGAGGAGGAGGACCAGAAGATGGAGGAGGGAACATTCTCCCAGATGTAGTTACCGTCCTTCAACTATGCTGATGTTTATCAACCTTCCTTAATCCATGCTCATGTGACATAGCTGCGATTTTTTTTTTCATTAGTGAAATCCGTTTCACGAGTGAAGTAGGCCACATGGAGCCTCTAAAATCCTGTGGGGTGTCTCTGCCCCACACGGGCCTCACTGCCGCACTGTGTGCTGTCCTGTGTCACCTCTCCTCTGCACTGCGGTGTCTTGGGCAAAGAAGTCTCCAAGGTTTCACAATGAGCCCCTCGTGGAGGACGCTCTGGCCTGATTGCCATGAGATGGTAAGGACGTCACGGAAGTAGAAAACTGCTGTATCTGTCTGATACTCAGGCAAGGTGTTTGCAAACCAAGGACAAAAGCCAGGAATTTATTAAGTACTCAGGGTAGATTTTGGATCATTTTCTAGCTGACAAAAAATGTTTACATGTGTGAAAGTATGTGATTTTTCTTGATATGCTATTATCGGAACATGAGAGAGTGGTGTGATTGAAAATGGACGAAATATAGCCCTTGTCCCCAACAGAGATTAGCAAGGTATGCCAAGAGGAGGAATATCAACTGTGGACAATCAAGATCATTTTAAGACACAGGCGGTTGAAAACACAGATCATCCTTCTCTTCAGATTTGCCTGATAAATTATAAAATGATTGTTGCTCATATACTGAAGAAGAATCAGGTCATTTTAAGTGTCCTAGGATAAATACGAAGACTTAGATCCAAGTCATCATCGATGGTGATCTGTGCTGCAGACAGTTTCCCTTGCCATTCACACTTCCAGAGAATTCTGGACAACATCCATTATTAGGCTTTTTAAAGCTGAGAAGTCAATAATTCTAGAAATTTTCTAAAACAACACACACCATATCTGTGTTCTCTAGAGAAAAAAGTATTAAAGATACGCTGATTTTCTGGAATAACCTTATGAAACACGATGCGATTCATCTACCTTTACTCTTCACTTGGCTCTAATAACCGACTCCATTGATCTTACTATTACAAAGATGTCTTTCGGACTCCTTGTCTAGAAAGGAAATAGTAGAGTACATACTTCCTTTCTTCCCCTGGTGTTCTTCTCCTTCCTTTCTAATTTTCCTAGTGGTTTTTCTCCCTCTGTCATCTAAATATCACGAGTGAGTCTGCCCTACAGTTCTCCTTTAAGAGATTAATGGCCCTGTTAGAATAAAAGTCAGCACACAATATCAATCAAATAGATCACTTGAAAATAACCACCATTATATACAACTACATTAAATTGTATGTTGCCTGGAATTATTTCAACCCAGTAGTAGACCAATGCCACTTTCCTACTCCAAATATTAATATTTCTACAGTTCGAGAAGGGTTATTTCTGTTTGTTTAATCAAGCAGAATAATGTGGAAGAAGCTGGCTTGCAGAGAAAGATCCCTTGGGCTTATGGTGCCTGTATTTCTCTTCCATGTGGAATTAACTGTACTGCTAGATAATCCCTTTCACTGAGGAAAGTGAGATTTACAAAATAGTGCCAGCTCATCAAAGGTCTGAAGCCACTAACTCTCCTAGGCTGCCCTCTCTGCCTCTGTAAATATTACTTTTTGCTTCTTAGATAAATCACAGCAGCCACTCTTAAGGGTAGTGTTTGTTTTGCGCAAACACTCCTTCTAGTGAAATGACTAGAATTTTCAATGATCCTGGCTTTTCCACACGCATTTCTATCACTCGATCTCCCTCAGTGCCTCAGGAGTTTGAATGGTGCCTTTTGTCCCTAAAGGTGTTGATGTTCAGAAGGATAAATAAATGCCAGGAATAAAAGGAAGAGAAATCGGCTCTTAAGAAGCCTCTGTCTAACGGACGGGCAAGTCGACATTACTTCCACGCATTACTTTCTTGCTTCTTCTATCCGAATTGTGAGCTGATTATTATTTCCCTTGTTTTATCAATGAGGATGTTAAAGTTGACTGTGTGATTTATCCAAAGTCACAAAGCCAGCAAGACCCGGAGCTGGAAACCGAAGCCTTGTCTCTCCAGGCTGCCATCTGCTGTATTTCCCCCTGCACTTTGCTCTCTCCTCTACGATGAACAGCTATATAATAGTTTAGTGTGTTCTGGTGTTGACCAAAAAATGCCTGATGTCATCTATTAGAAAAAAAATCAATCACGATAACTTTATTTACTCATGCTTTTCAAAACTGAGAGAGAACTTCTTGGACTTCAGCCCCACTGTCGTGACGTTGGAGAAGTTGTGTGTGTCTATTTAGTGGAGCTCATAATGAATGCTAAGTATGGGAACACGGCTTTCTTTTCTGGGAGTATATTTTACTGGAGGTGCTAATTTTGAGCTGTACATACACAAATCATTCAGTGTTCGTCTGACTTTTATATTGAAATTGCATTTGCCTCCCTCTGGGTAAAATAAGGCTGTGTGATAAAGCAATTGGACGAATCCCTCAAGATGAGCCGACAGTAATTCGCCGACTCCTGCCACCAAGGTCCTTGCTCGGCTCTGTGTGCTCCAGCCACACACGGGGAAGAAGTTGTAGTACACATGGTGCTGCCATCGTTTGCTATTGTTCATTTTTGAATTTTAAACAAATACAGTGAGTACTTTGAGTAATTTCCTACTCAAATCTAAAATCTTTCTCCTGACTCCTTTTCCTGTAAATTATCTATTTAAAAAAATACTGGCTATTTTTTTTAAGTGATAGATTTCAGATAGAATTGCAGGGACAGTCCCACGCTTGACTTAATGAATGTTAAGCTAAAGCAAAGGGAAAGTTTATTTTTCAGACGGGAGGGGTGGCGGGGAAGAAAGTCTAGAATCGCTCAGTGCAGCAGTCCTTCCCGTCCGGAGCTTTTCTGCTGATTCCGACAGAGGTGCCGGAGGAAGAGCGCGGGTGGGGAGACAGGACTCCGGGGGGCCCCTCCGCGCCTCTCCCGCCGGACGACCTCTCCTCCAGAGCAGAGACTGACTCCTGAGTAACGACAAAACATTTTCAGTAAGACAATCCAGATTTGAGTGGTGGTGCTATTTCTTCTTTGGCAAATAAATTAACCTTCCTTGATCCCTATTTTCTTCGTTTAGCAATTGGTGGAAATAGCAATAAGGAGATTTGAGGACGAAGAGGAGGTTCGTAGAGAACAAACGTAAGTGAAATGCCACTTCCGAGCACCCAGGTGTTCTAGCGATGCCTTTTCCCAGGGTTTCACCCTTGCTCATTTCTGTTCTGGCACAAAGGTCTTGCTGGCTTTTAAGCCAACTCGCCTCAGGGTGTCGGTACCCTGGCGGCCCCTGTGTGCGCAGCAGTCTGTGACCAGCTCCCTGCAAGCCCGGTTTAGAGCGAGTCATACCAGGAGCGGAAGCGGTGCCAGCTCTAAGGTGGCGTCACTGCTCTGTAGGGAGACAAGGAAGCCGAACACATACTTCCGGGAGCACCCAGCGCGTAGAAGCATGTACCGCCCCATTTCTAGAACACCAGTGTCAGAAAGAATGAGGGCAATTTGAAGGAAAACACTGAGACCTGAGAAATGTAAGTGGAAAATGAAAGACCAAGGAGGCATCATCTTTTAAAGAACTACGCATCTTAATTTTAAAGGATTAAAAAGATAATTGCTAACAAAAATATGTCAGTATGAGTTTCATTCATTCTGAAGGAAAATGTTCTTTAAGAAATTGTACTTCAAAATTACAAAAGCTACCCAAAGCTTTACGGGTGAGACGTCATTCCCACACCAAGGAGGGGTTACTTCGTTAGAAACCACACAGTGAGTATTTCTTAGGAGTTTTAAATCTCATACTTCGAACTGAAGCCATGGGCAAAGCTATACAGCAAGACAAGGTCAGAGTCATTCAGGGCTCAGAGTCCAGCCTGAAGCTGTCGCAGCCCAGCTCCAGGGTTGTGAGAATGTTTTCTGGCTTTAGACTCACCATTAATCACACCACATTCCCGACTGGTCCCAGGGAATGGGTGCTGATTACAGACTGCTGACCCACAAACGGGGGCCCAAGAGGAAACGTGTCAGTGACTTTACATGGGTGCGTATTTGTGTGTTTGCGTACGCTGTGTATCTATGCAAACCAAAGGACAGTAGTAATACTCGTGCTGGTAAAGGTAATATAAATCAACAGCTTTTTATTGACCCAATGAAAGCTGACCTTAGTGAAATGCCTACAGATCATATGCAGAGATGGGATAAGTTTCTCACTTCTGGGAAGGGGTATCAGTCCGCACTGCTGGGGGACATATCTTTAGGGAACGAGCCCTCGGTGTTTTCAGAGTGGTCCATCAATGCACCCTCTGTGTGATCACTCACTCGAACTACTCAGGACCGCGGGATAATCTCTCACTCCTGTAATCTCAGCACTTAGGCAGGCTGAAACAGGAGGGACTAAGAGTTTGATCCAAGAATGAGCAACTCAATGAGACACCATTTCAAATGAAGGATTAAAAAAAAAAAAAGCTAGGAAGATACCTCAATGTAAAGGACCTGGTTGTACCATAAAAAAGTTATAAAATCGGGGTTGCCCACTTTCCAGGTTCTGTTTCTCATAGGCAGAAGCTTTCTCTCTCAATAAAATTTTCCTACTCAAAAAAAAATTTATAAAATGGCTTTTTTATAGTAAGCTAAATTGAATTAGCTCTACTGGGCTTTAATTCTAAATAAGTTATTGGTGTAAATTTTATGAGTATTCATTATTTCCTTAAAAAGAATGAAGATTGAACTCCTATATCTAGATATGAAAATTATTCTTCTTAATAAATTCCTTCTAAGTCTCAAACTGCTACAGGTAAGCCTGATGCATCCTAGAATTTGCTCACTTAGTCCACTAAAAGCTTCACAAGATATACAAGCAAGTATCAACCCCAAAACTAATGAAGAAGATTCAATACAAATAAGAATACTAATAGAAACTAGTCGATAGCAACGTTTTCCTTTTGGGTGTTCTTGGGACTTAGAAAAACTGTCGAGTCATGTAAAATAAACTCTGAGCTAAGAGATTTTGTGCAGACATCCTACATGTTGTGGCCCATGCCAAAGACAGACATGTGCTCTAGCTTTCTGAATGCAGTGGAGGAGATGGTGAATATCACCATACAGCCTGTGGGCATAATTCCACACATTTGCATCTTTGACCCATTTTTATTATCTACTAGACAGTACCACTTCTCTAGGATAAGGACTGCAGCAGTGAACGGATGACAGTAGTCTGTCAGTCAAGGGAATAGCAAATCGGAGCCTAAGTGTGGAGTATACAATGATTTGAAGGTATACAATGAGATTTAGACCGCGCGGCAAGGTAAGGCTTTCCTAGCCAGTGACATTTTGGGGAAAGATAGGGCAAAAGTGAGGGGTCCAGACCCGTGTCCCTCTGAAGAAAGACCTTGCTGGAGAGGGGACAGAAAGCACCCTGTCTGGAGAAGGTGGCATGTTCAGAGAACAGCACAAGCCTTTGTGGAGACCAGAGGGGAAATGATGTAACAGGAAGCCAAGGACAGAGATGAGCACTGGCTCTGAAGTGAGGTGGGAAGAAAAACTAATAGAATGGTTGGAAGACAGGAACATTGTGATCTAACTTAGTGGTTATTTCCTTCTGAGAGGCCGCGTTGTGGTCAGTAGCAAAAGCGTGGGTTTAGTTCAAGGGCTTCTGTGATAATCTGGATGAGAAAGGAGAATGGAACCTTCGACATCAGTCACAGAAATATCCAAACCTAGGATGTACTATGAAGATGGAATTAGTGTTTCGCCTCTAAGACAAAGTAAACAGGCAGGACATACCTCAAAACAGCTGAATAGATGAATTTGGATGCATGCAGCACGCTGAAAATGTCAGGATTAGCTTAATTCCTGAGTTGATCTTTACCCAATAGAAGCATGAATCAAGGCAGCAAATCAACTGTTTAATTAGAGGCAAATAGAATGTGGCAAATAATTATTGAAAAGAGTGAAGGCAGAGTCAGCATAACACTCAGACTTTGATCTGCACCCTAAAATAGTGAAATTGCATGAGTGGCACCAAGCAGCAAAGAGCTGTTGTGGGCAGGGAAGTGAATTTTGATCTAAGTTGGCAGAAGAACAACTTCACTATTATTTTTCAGAACAGGAAAATTTCCTTCATATCAGGAAATCACATTTCAGTACGGTAAACATAATGAGGGTAGGACAATAGCTACACCTTGCGAGAATCACTCTCGGGCTTCTGCACGGCCTTTGGAAAGCTCTGAGTTCTAGACAATTGTAAGCTACCTCGGGACCACTGGTTTTGGATGTCTGCTTCCAGCAATATATGTACATAACTGTGTCAGTTGTCTAGTAAAAAAGGAGCGGCGGGTGGTCCTGGTCCTTCCCACAACAGGTATTAAAATGATTGTAGTAGTAGTATTAAAATGACTGTGTAGTAGCTCAGAAGTGATCAGTGTGATCTCTTCCTCTGAATGAATGGGAAAAAGGAAGGAAGAGGAGAGAAAAGGAGGAAGATGGAGGGAGAAGAGACAGCATTGATTACGGCCATATGCTGATCACTCTAAAACCATGACTTGGAATCTAACTGTACAGAGACGGTCACTGTTGTCAAGCAAGTATCCAGAGACCATCAAAGAAATGATAGGAGAGACAGACAGAGAGACAGAGACAGAGAGACAGAGAGAATCTTAATTTTGAAAATAAGCTCCTCTGATTATGAGTGGCAAACATGTAGATGGAAGGTGAAAACCAATTGGGACTCCAAACATTTTCAGGAGACCAGTTGCTCTTTACTAAAAAGCTACTGTAAATGTTCTTACACCACGGTGCACAGCGGTGAAGAATTTGAAATGTTTATGTGATTAGCCAATACATATCCACAACTGACACATTTTCTCAGAATCATGTCTGGCACTGTTTATTCTCTTCCTCCTGTTTCTGAACCCTCTCTTCCCTGTTTGGATTCTAAACTCTGTTGCATGTCAATTTTTCTACAAAGTATGTTTGAATCTTTCCCTTTCCTGGTATACAGGATAAACCTTAAACTCTCAGAGTTATTCGTAAATGTCTTTGCATGAATTAATTTATTGAATGTACATTCTCATTTATTAATTTATTTAGTAAACATCCACTATGTCAAGATCTGTGGAGGTCACTAAAAATAAGGAAAAAGACAAAAAGGTTTTACAGAAGTTCCTGGGCTAGCATCCAAGAACATCTTAATATTTAGATGGAATCTACTGTAATGCAAGCAACGGTATTACTACACAAGTTTCAGACTTAATACAGGGGAGAAAGATATTTTTATTGTTAAGAGGAAAAAATGGAGCACACACACACATACATGCACACATACATGTACACATGCCTTATTTAGGGAGCAATGGTTCAAAATTAGAAATTCATTGTAATGTGTTCATGACTAGTTTCCCAAGCCTTGAATTATCAGAAGCATTTGGGATACTTTATTAAAATTGTTTTGTTAATATATTCACTTTGACGAAACATACTAGATATTGTGAAATAGGAAGAAATTGTTCAAAAGGGAAGGGGATCTAGAGAGGGGAGGCAGAGGAAAGCAAAGAAAGGAAAGAAAATTTTGAAATTAAAAAGAAAAAAATGGAAACAAAGCTGACGTATACAGGATGTGAGGGTTGAAGGGAGGGGAGGGCAGGGGAATGGGAAAATAAGAATAAAGAAATATCATACATAGGTAGACATTCTCAGTGATGAGTGTGAATGGAATGCATTCCTAAAATTTACCGATAAATTCAATTAAGAAAAAGATGGACTCAGGGAGGCTGAGCTGCATGCCCCGCAGTCCACATTTTTAGGGTTCCCATCTTGCTGCAGGTGACGCACATGCAGTGTGGTAGCCAGGAGCACCCCGCAAACTGCGGCGAGACGGTTGGTCCCCGCGGAGCCGGCTGCACTGACGAGCCCTGGGTGCACGGGCAGCGCCTTCTTCCCCAGCCATGACGGCTTGCGCAAAGGGTTGCAGAGAAAGGTGTGAGCCAGCAAGGACTGATCAGCAGTGACTCGTTCTTCCAATCGCCCTCCTGCCCCTGACTTACACTTCTCTACCTCCCAACAATCTGCCTTCAAACTTTTTCATTTTTGTGTTTGACACGTTGGAAGTGATTGCTTGTGACTAGAGCTGTGTGAGCTCCGTGCTTTCCTTTTTGATCTTTACCTGTTTGGATCCAATTCTCTGAACCTTAGCATATTGGGCTAATAATAACATGGAGACTAAATCAATAACACAGCTTTAAGGTCATCCTCGACCCGTGATGGAGCAGATTTTACTGTAGTCGTGATGTCCCTGGCCGGGAGGTTGGCATATGACTGTGTTCTTTCCAGCAAGTTTCTGCCCCTTGGGGGAGAGGTTTCTGGCAAATGACTGCTTTGTTCATTGATTTTCTTTCAATCTTTAGCTCTATTCTTTTTTGCAAAAGAAACTTATGCTCTGTTCTTTAATTATCAGGATACATTTAAATGAATATGACGTGAGAAATTATTTCAAATTCATCTTAACATGGACTTATAGAAAGTAAGAGCATCTTCCTTTGAAACTCAAAATATTAAGTAATAATTTTATTCAAATCCCTTTTTCCAGAAAGCCTGGAAATACATCTATACATACTTTATGACTTGATAGCACTATCAAGTTTCAGGTGACTTACTTCTAATTATTATTCAAAATGATTGCTCATGTTTTCTGATCATTTCCAAGGTTTTCAATTACTTGATTGAGACCCCAAAGCAATAGTTTTACCATTACAGAATTAACATTTAAAATAATATTCTCCTTTTGTACAAAGGTTTTATTTAATGTTAACCCAGTATAAATAAATAAAAGGCATTTTGTTCTGGTAGAATCAGACCAAGAATGAATCTGCAAGTAAAATACTAACAACAATAAAATTATGGTAAAGATGTAACAGAAATAAACATGTTGTTAATTTAGTAATTAAGTGAAATATTCTAAGCAGATGTTTTCTTCATTAAATACCTAACATTAAAACTTCTTTTAATGTGTCTTGATGCCAAGTATGCAAATAGGAAAAAAATAGCCTCTTCAACAGATGCTCTGGGAAAATCAGAATGAAATAAATCCTTATAGTAAAACACAGGTTAGGCATGATGGTACATACTTGTAATCGCTCCTGCTTGGAAGGCTGGTGTAGAACCTTCATGAGACTTTGTGTGAAAATACATGACATAAAAATGAGATTGGGATGCAGATGTAGAGTGCCTGGGATTTTACTCAGTGACAAAGAAAAAGAAAGGAGAGAGAAGAGAAGATAAAGGAGAAAGACAGAGACAGAGAGAGACAGGAAGAAAACATGGAAGTATTCTATGACATTTATGTACACAATGACTTTGTGGATTTAGAAAGTGAACCACAGGCTGTAAAAACAAAAAAAAAAAAAGGAAAATTGAGATTATGTCAAACTAAAATGATTCTGTGCTGCAGTAGAAACAATCATCTGAAAAGACCATCTATGGGATGAATTTTTTTGCAAATCACATATCTGATGGAGGATTTAATTTCAAATTATATAAGAACACCTAGGGCCGGAGGGTTAGCTCAGTGGTTCCAGCGCCTGCTTCGCAAGCGCAAGGACCTGAGTTCGATCCCCGGTAACCACATATAATGCTGGGCGTGGAGACACGCCCACCAGCAATCAACACCGCATACCACAATGCCGGACGTGGTGGCTCACGCCTGTCATCCCAGCACTCGGGAGGCAGAGACAGGAGGATTGCTGAGTTCCAGGCTTGCACTGGCTACACAGTGAACTCAGGACCAGCCTGAACTACAAAGTGAGACCCTGTCTCAAAAAGAAATTAAAGGGGCCGGAGGGTTAGCTCAGTGGTTCCGGCGCCTGCCTCGCAAGCGCAAGGTCCTGAGTTCGATCCCTGGTTACCACATATAATGCTGGGCATGGAGACATGCCCACCAACAATCAACACCGCATACCACAGTGCCAGATGTGGTGGCTCACGCCTGTCATCCCAGCACTCGGGAGGCAGAGACAGGAGGATTGCTGAGTTTGCGGCGGCTTGCCTGGGCACCATAGTGAGCTCAGGGCCAGCCTGAACTACAAAGCGAGACCCTGTCTCCAAAAAGAAAAAAAAAAAAAAAGAACACCTAGACCTCAATAAAAATTTAAAAACTGACTAAAATACAAGCTAAGGGCTTGAACAGGTGTATCTCCAGTAAAACATACTGGGCCCAAGGACACCTTGAAAGGTACCACCCTCATGAGTCATTAGGGACGTGCAAGTCAAGAGCACAGCGAGGATGTGGAGAAAACAGAAACCTCTGTGCATTGTTGGGAGTGGGGAGAGTGTAACAGTCCAGCTGTGACTGGAGAGAGTACCGAGGCTCCTCCAGATAGAATACCCATGTGATCCAACATTCCACCTCGGGTGACTGGTCAGAAAGAACTGGAATCGCCGCACGGGCACAGGGATACGGGCAGCCCTGTGTTCATCCTATCAATCCACAGAACCACGACATGGAGGCAACTGAAATGTCCAGTAGGTGGTAAATGGAGAACGGGATGTGTTATACACAGTTACTAACTGGCCTTAGAATGAAGGAAAGTCTGTAACGTGCAACAATGTCCTAACACAGATATAATGAGCCTGACCACGGAAATTCAAAGCTGAATGTTCCAATTATGGGAAGTGCCTAAAATAGTCAAGTTCCTAGAATCAAAGAGTAATGGTGGCTTTAAGGTTGAGGAAGGTGGATAAGGGGAGCTGCTAATGAATCAGCTAAATATTTAAGGTGAACGAGGCGAATACACTCTGGAGATATGCTCTGTGAACGTGGACTTGCAGCCAACAACAGTTCACTGTACCCTTAAACATGTCCTGTGGCATAGATTTATGTTTTGTTCTTACCACAGTAAAATGAAGTTTAGAAAGTAAACACATTCAAAATATAATGGTTATAATGTAATGCTGACATATCAAATTCTTATGTGAATCAACAATAAAACTGAATGGAGAATAGAATTTGGAATTCAAGGTACCAGACACAGCTGAGAGTGGACATGCTGGGCTTGAGAATATTTAAATTCTGATTGTCCACATGGGCCTCCTGCCTGTTTTCTGCTTCAAGCACATGTGTAAATAGAAATACCCACTGCTACTACAGTGGCCATGGGTGAAACTTTGAGACCAGGAATAGCCTAATAGTGTTCATCAGCAGGGGAGTGGGCAGCAGCGGCAGAGAATGAGTTTATTTCCTTCCTCTTACTCCAGGATATTTAGTTTGAACTAGTGGGAGATTTGAGACTTCACTTTGAGTTTCAGACCTATATTTGACTCTGTAATTCCTTCAGTGACTCAGTCCACTTTAATTTGAAATACTGTCAATTCTTTCTTTTAGTTTATCTTGCTATTCATCAGGTCTTACCAATAGCACTTTTGGGCTTTGAATAATTTGAATACCACATGCAAAGAATCCTAACACAATGTTTTTTTATCATCTTATTGGTTACTATCCTACACAGGAAAAGCCAGCATTTTCTATCAAATCAATGTCTGAAATGTTAATTCTTGCATAGGAATAGGGTATATCTTAGACTCCCTCAACAATAATTTTCCCCCTAAGATAGGCTCATATACAAATACAGCACACACACACACACACACACACACACACACACACCTTCTTCAATTCAACTTGGAATATTTAAACCTCTAATGTTATTCTGGTTCAAAACCATGTCTCTTTAGAGACCATCTTCTCCTTGTTACATAAATCCTTCCTGAGTATCACAAGCCCTCAAAAGTGCAAATTTATGTAAGTTCTGATCAAGCTAGACAAAGTGTCTATGATATGGTGAAATGTGCAAAATGTAGTTTTTAAAGGTAAAGACATTAAATACCTGATCAAGAATTTGGATTTTATATTACAAAGTCTAAAGCAAAAAGTAAAATGGTTAAAAATGCTAAGAAGATGGGAAGATGGCTGAAGTACGATATATCTGCTAATGGTCACAGTATCTGAAAAGCAGCACAGCTTAGGTTGGAGCTTCAGAAGGTGGAGAAGTTGTTCAACACTTGGTGCCAGTGATTGTACCCGATAGGAAATGTGGCCTTGGTGTTAGCTGACATTGATTTCTACATTTGAAGAGAAGTTAAATTGCTGAATTTTTACTCAGAATTACCCCAGTTCTCAATGTTATCAACTCATTCAATTAAAAATATAGTTTTATAAGTAGGAAAATATAGTTTCCTGGACTGCTTCTAGTCAGCCAGCCACATATTTACAACCATGGATAATTAAGGGCCAATGATAGATTCATCATAAGATTTGCATTTACAAAGATAAAGTTAGTAGCAGAATGTAAAATTAAGTTCATTGGAAGAAGAATTCCCAAATGAGTTTTTGGGAATCTGTTGTTACTTTTCTCATTGCCAAGACAAAATACCTGACACAGTTTATAGAGATTTCAGTCCATAATTGGCTGGCTCCAGGGCGAGGTGGAATGGTAAAGTGACATTGCAGTGAGAAACAGTTCATGGTGGGCAGAAGGCAGCAAAGCAACAGAGTAGGAAGGAAGCAAGCCCAAGTGACAAGCCCAAGCAGCTTCTTTCTAACCCATTTATAGTTTATTGAAGATATCAGGCTTATGACAGATGCCAAACCAATTAGTGGAGTAACTCAGTAATCACACACCCTTAATCCCAGGATCACAAAGAAAAGCCAGAGAGAAAAGGCTCCACCTATGATTAATGAGAATTTGGGAGACATCTTGGTATAAACCATGACAGAAGCCTTGATGAATAAGGGAATGAATGAATCAGAGAGAATCTAAAGACTAAGAGGATCACCAGTAAAATCACCCAAATTCATAATTTAAGAAAAGATTTTGAGGGGTCTGAGCTCTGGAATGGCAGTATACATTGAGGTATTCTGAATATTTTTTGGTTTAGTTGATAATTATTAATGAATAATATAATGAATAATACAAAATCTCAGTGAAAGTTGATCTTACTTGTGCCATTAATAAGCTTTATGATTTTGCTGAGTTTCCTCACTGAGAAACCAGGTAAACTGAGTAAACCATACCCAAAGGGCTTCTCAGACTTGGAGGTCTTTAATTCCAGCTGCCACCTCTTGATCCCATGTCAGTTTTCTTTACTGTTTCCAGTGTACAATTTCACTTATATGAAATTTAAAAATAGATAAAATGAAAATATCATGGTAGAAAGAAGAATCCATACCACAGAGAGGATACTAATTGAAAGGATACATGAATGTGTGGGCCATGAGAAACACTGATGTGGTTTGGATAAAAAAGAAAATAGCCTGTAGCTGGGCGTGGTGGTTCACGCCTATAATCCCAGCACTCGGGAGGCAGAGGCAGGAGGATTGCTGAGTTCCAGGCTTGCCTGGGCTACATAGTGAGCTCAGGGCCAGCCTGAACTACAAAGCGAGACCCTGTCTCAAAACACACACACACACACACACACACACACACACACACACACCCCACCTCTAAAAAGGCTCTTGTGTCCAGTGTTCTGGAAAGAGATGGCACCACAGGGCACTGACTTCTTCAGATTAGTCCATCATGAGATCATAGATGAATGTGGTGGTAGGCGATGGGGCTTGTTCATAGGATGTGGGCCACTGGAGGATTATCTGGAGGAGTGTATTCTTGTTGATGGCTCCTTCTTCTCTCTGGCCTTTCTGTGATCTGCCTGATGACTGCCATGAGCTGAACAGCTGGTCTCCATCATGCCCTCCACCTTGAGGCTTCCACCTCAGAGCTGGAGGATCATGGCTGAAATCTCTGACACTGTTCATCTGCTCACCTGTGCTTTTTCTCCCTGTCAGTTATCTGGTCCCAGGGATAAGAAGCCGATCAGTAGAAGAATCTTAGTTCAGGTGAGGGTTAGCTGAGTGGTGCATGTTCTTAAACACATCCAACTGTATGCTCCCTAAGTTGGTGCATCTTTTAACTAATTCATAACTCAGTTATGAAGAAATATTCTAGAGTAAAACAACCATACTTTTAATCCCCTGGTTTTTGTGTCTAGCTGCATATTAAAGCTGCCCAGAGATCTTTGAATTTTCTTGTCTTCAGTGTTTATTTGCTTCTTTAAAGAAGCATATATATATATTTTTTGTTTATTTATTTATATATAAAACATAGGACATATTTTAAAATATGTACATAAATATCCAATCAAACCAATTTATATGTTTATTATTTCACATACAGTATTTGTGACTTCTTAGTTTTTGTTCTGAGAACACATCAGATCTATTTTCATCATTTTCTAGTATAAATTAAGTATAGATACCATGTTTTATAACCGATCTTTTGAATATTTTCCTCTTCTTTAACTGAACTTTTGTATTCTTTGATCAATACCTCCCCATCCCACCCACAACCTCCTATGTCCCTGACAAGTTTCATTCTAATCTCTGCTTTCATGAACAGCCTTTTAAAAAATATTACTTCCTATCCATGTAGAAATTTCATATATATGTAAAGAAATGTGCTAGAAAGAAAACATCTGTTTTATCTTAACACCTTACTTATCGTCACTTGTGTAATTTTCCCTTAGAGTTTTTCCCATTTCTTTTCCTTTCGTCCCATTACTCGTAAGTGCCTTCCAGCTATGGACGGCTAACACCCCTGCAGTCACAGTTAGGTTCATTAGCTTGCTGTGCAGAGGACGTCCCCCAAAGGAACCCAAAGGAAGGTCCACAGGGACTGTTTGGAAAGATCCCTTCACATTTGGAGGCTGCAGAATGAAGATAGCATGCACAGAGGGAGAGTTTTCAGAGCTGCTGTCTTCAGTACACAAATCCATGCTGAGTTGACTTGCCTATGACTCTTATGTTGGAGCCTATGGATCTAAATGAACTGGTGTGAGTGCGGATGAGATCAGACTGTTTGGTAGTTTGGGTTAGAATAACTTACACGCTTTGCAAGCACCAGTGGAGTTGGTCCTATAAAGTGGCATCTGTGTCAATGTTTCTGTGTTTCCCTTAGAGCCCACCTGCCAGTGGGAGTGTTTTTCAGTTTATCACATTAAACCAGCAGAACACAGATCTGCCAGAATTCCCCATCAAAACTCATTTGCAAACGACAAGACACCATAAGAGAAGCTGAATGGGTTTAATTTCCTTCAGAGACACTGCCTGGCTCACCCTGGCCTTCTGCCACCTCCTTGGGAAGCACACTTCATCTCATCGTTTAGGGTCTAGAGTCACCTGAGGAAATTTTACTTCCATGGTGCATTAAAATAATAATTTCTGCCCTAGGGTGACTGAGATTTTTCTGTTATAGTGAATTCATAGCTAGTTTTTCTTGCTAATCACGTTAAATTAGCATGGTAGGAAATTCAAAATGTTTTGGCAATACATCATTCAAGGATTGTATACTCAAGGCAGAGCAAGTGAGGTCTTTTCTGGTGACAAGGTCACTGGAAGCTTCCCCTTGTTTTTATGGTCTTGTGTTCCTTGTCTTTGTTGGTGAAAAGACAAGTGTCCGCTTGCATGGTTGCTTTTACGACAGCAACATCTTCCCTAGACATTCGCCTTTTGTAAATGTCCATCACTCTGTTTTGTTGTCGTTGCTAATAACCTCTCTCTCTCTCTCAGATGTGCAAAATAAACCGTATAAACAGAGAATACCAACTGAAATGGGAAAACGCCTGGCCTATGAAATCCTATACACAGAGGAAATATTCCTACACAGTCAGAGTTAAGTGGAAGAGACAACCTATAAACTCTGCTATTTCAAAACGTATTTTATTTAATTAGGGATCTTCTGAGTTTTAAGTATTTAATACTTCAAAGTATAATGAAGTGTCCCCAAAGAGCTTTCCAAAGTCAATTATCTTTAAATGTTAAATACCAAAATCGGATAGACCCTTTCTTTTTAGACCCGAAAGAAGAAATATGAAATGTGGTCCTTCTTATTCAGTTGGAAAAGCTACACCATTTAGAAAATTCCCAACGAGATTCGCCTTCTAGTATGATTTGAGAATAATTCTCTCACAAAACTTTTTGCAGGGTGGGTACTCGATCTGCTGTCTTGTAAAGGATGCGACTAAGCAGGACTGTTGAAGTTACCTTAACACAACCGTGGTTCACAAGTTTGCTGGGCTCAGAAGAATTGCCAGCAGAAACCCAAACGACAAAAATGAGATTCATATTTAATGACTCTTTGAGACTAGACAACTGAGATCTCCTTGGGTCAAATGAGAACTAGCCAATTATTAGACAGCAAGATATTAATAATAAAAACATATTTTGTCATAGAAGAGGCCCAGAATTCAGTAGGGACTCTTCTAATAGCAGATGAGTACTTTGCCTAGAAATAGAATAAGCACAGATGCACAAGGTCCACCAAACAACTTGAGCCCCCACAAGTACAGGTCAACATGTGCTGCTGAGCTAGTTTTCCTTTTGATCTCTACGTTGTTTGAATACAGTTGACCTTGTAAATAATCTAGGTAGATTTTGACCATTTCTTCTTTTTGAAGTCTGTATCTGTTCCCATTCTGCTACTCATAGAAAGTCAAAAGGGAAATAAAGTGATAGTTATAGACACCAAGAAACCAGAAGAATGATATCCTACTGATTGGCAAAGCTTGCTCTTTTCTCTTCTGTAGATTCCATGTTTGCTGGAATATTGCTTGCTGGTACCAACTTTCTATTGGCCATAATACGCTTCAATCTTGACATTCTATCACTTCTTTTACTATTTCTTTAGAGAGGATCTGGCTTTGTAGTTCACACTGGCCCTGAGCTCACTATGTAGCCCAGGCAAGCCTCAAACTCAGCAATCCTCCTGCCTCTGCCTCCTGAGTGCTGGGATTCCAGTCATCAGCCACCATGCCCTGCATTGTGGTATATGGTACTGATTACTGGTGAGCATGTATCAGCATACCCAGTATTGTTCTATGTGGTTAACGGGGATCAAACCAGGGATGTCGCAGTTGCTAGGCAGGTGCTGGAACCACTAAATCTCCAGCCTGACATTCTGTCATTTCTTGATATAGAGAATGAGGCCAGACATTCCTTACTCATAAGAAATTGGAGACCTGGAACAAGTCTCTTTAGATGTAGTTGAAATTTTCCTCCTAAAATTTCACTAAATAGGTAAATCCTCAACTAAGCACCCACATCAATGCTATTCCCTGCCTCAGTGAAGATCGCATCGCTGCTCGTTTGTGGAGTAGAAGGCTCCAGACAGGTGAACAGTTTACTTGAAGAGCATGAGGCTTTGCTCCTACAGCTGCCCAGTGACTGTCCTCTTGCTGCTTTCCAATCCCAGACTACTCGTCTCTGGGATCTACTGGCCCTAGTCTGTGTCCTGCCTTCCAATCTTAGTCCTCAGAACCACCAAGACCTTATTTCTCTACCAATTTCTTCACTCATTTTCCTTTGCAAGACAATTCTACCCTCCCTGTGGTAAGTTGCCTAAACTTTGCTTTATCTTGTCATTGGTTTTTAAAACAATGTTTTGCTTTTATTTTAGGAAACTGACAGTCAACATTCACATGTCACCCAAGTGGTGACTCACAGTTTTATAATGAAGAGAGAAATTTTAGGCCAAAATTCAAAATGGAACCAGAACAGCCACAAGAACAAAATAATTGCTCCTTATTAGGGGTATGGAATTATCTCCCCTCCTTTCTCATCCTCATGAAGTCAGTGATCTCTAGCATCTTGGTAAAACATAAAGAGAAAAAGAGTGAAAAAACAAACACACTCCCATATACAATGCACAGTTTAGTCCTTGCTTTCTTTTCACTTTGACAAATCTCCCATAGCCCATCCATGTATTACTTTCATGTTTCTCTGGTAGCTCGATGTCTCTAGGTAATCACGAATGAATATTTAACTCTTTTACCAGTACTTTTGGGCTAGGAAAAGTTGAATTCCATTGAACTGGCAGATCACTTTTTAATTTTCTGCTTGGATGAGTTTTTTTTTGTTGTTGTTGTCCCGTAGTTTCCAAAATATTTTATGAGTCTTGATGGAGAGGCGAGAATGATTGCAAATTTCGCTGATCTCTGCCAAAAGTTGATTAACCCCCCCTCACTGTTCAGAAACCCATATACCAGCAGGCCCCGCTGATGTAAGAGACACAGTTTACAGCTGGGAAGGCACACTTCCGAACAAGGGCTGCAAAACATTAGCTCTACACCAGGGACGGATGCGGCAGGAATTATAGTGTGTAGATTTTGCACTGGTTTTCTGTCTCTGTAGTTAAGGGAAATATGGATGGGCCCTTAAAGATGTGGGAAGCAGAGTAGCTTAAATATCACCATGCCTTTAAAGTAGCTGAGGATCCGTGAATGATAATCTCATGACTTTTAAGATGGATACATTTACAAACACAGGTACAGTGTTTGCATTATCCTGTGTCAATTATTTTGAATTGTGCAATTATTTCATTTCATCCAACAATGATTGGGTGCTTGATTAGCTCCTATTATTTGCACAATTGTTCCGGCCTCTAAGACAATTTATACTTCCTCCATTGTAGGATGCATTTCAACAAAGTCTAATTAAAATCTCACACAATTTGATATTACTGTCAGGTTTTCAAAAATATTCTCAAATCTGTTCTACCTGTGTGTGGTCTTTTGAGATCCCAGAGAATATTAACCTTACAGTTTCTAGTAGATTAGGATACAAGCTTTGATTCCTCGAGTCTCCAGGGGAGCAGATTGCATCATGGTTGCCAACTGCTCGCTCTCTTGTGGGTTACAGAAAGAGCCCTGCGAGACCTGCTCAGAGCAGGACTGTGTGACCCCCACTGTGCTCATGGGCTCGGCAGTGTTGTGTCAGGCAGTGGAACGTGAGTGGGTGTGATTTATTCCTTCTCTGCACACAAATTTTAAAAAGGCTGCTCATTTTGACCGTTATGGTGTTCTTTTTGTGATGAGTTCAGCATGCTCCTGGCTGGAGGTGCACAGCCTGAATTCTAGATTGCACAGTGAACATGAGAAATAGCTGAGACCACCAAGATGCACACCTCAAGCCACCCACAGCTGCTTATGTCACGTGCGTGATAAACCAAAGCTATAGATTTCAGAGATTTGGAGAAAGGTTTCAGGCTGCTGGAAACAGCGACAAAAAGTAGAGCTTCCCATTCCATTCTGACTTCCTTTCTGCAGTCTTGTCTAGTCTCCTTCCTTCTCATCCACCTCCAGGACTCCATTTAAACCAGAGAGGAAAGTGTCCTCCAAGACCTCTCTCATTTTTCTACATTTTTGACCAAAACACTTCACTCACAAACACAGTTCCCAGCTGGCAAGGAAGCTGTCATTACTTGTGTCAGCGTCCATAATGAGCAACCCACTTCTGCTTGCCAAGTCAAGTGAATGGAAGCGGAAGTGGCCAGTGTGTCTAAGCAGTGAACACCTGTAGCAAGAAGGAGCCTTAAACCAAAAGACAGATTCTATGGGAAACTGGTCAGACCCATTTCTACCATACTCCTTGACAAACTGTTGGCTATACACACAGCATTCACCATTGATAAATGCTAACGCTGTGAAAGTAAAATGCACCCAGGTTGCCTCACTGTTATCTCTGTAACAAGCAAACCCATTTCACGGCATGTGTTTGTAAATCCTCAGAGGATCAGAAGGATTTTGCAGCCACCGGGGCAGTCTGAATGTGTTTCTTCCCTTAACCCTATAAAAAAAGGTGTCCCCAGAATTGGAGAAATCAATCTCAAAAGTAGGCAAATTTAATGCTTTCGTAGGCTTTAATTTTATTTTCTTTCTTTCTTTCTTTTTTTTTTTTTTTTTTTTTTTTGCTATCAGTCCCTCAAATATTCTTTTGGCTATTTCATACCAGAAATCTTTCAAATAAAGCAAGAGATACTTATTGTGTAAAGGAAATGTAAAGGTGTTCTGCAGTGTTTGTACACTCAGTCGTGGGCACACTGTAAATTAATTCATGATGCTATCTGAAACGATGGGTGACTGATGAGTAGAACCTTATTTGGGGCCTGATTTTGCCAGAAAGTTTAGAATTTTACATAGACTCCTATCTTGACTCAGCTGTATTTCTTCCACGTTAATCCTTGCAACACTATTTTTGTTGTCACCAGTATCATCTAGTGGATGATCTGTAATAGGCAGTTTCAGGAAAACAGCTGACAATTTGGGGACACATGAAGGTAGAGAGAGCTTAAATAAAACTGGATGTTACAAATAAACTTGTCTGAGGCCTGGGATTTAGCTCAAGCATTACCGCGCCTACCTTGGAAACACACAGGGCCAGAGTTCAGTCCCTGGTAATGCAAAACAACAAAAACAACAAAAACAACAAGAAAAGTGTCTGATGTGAAGCCAAGAAAGTCCTTCCTCATCTACTTAGAATCAAATCAATCTATGATCAGGTCAGAAACAAGGGAAGTAATAAGTTAGAGCAATGACAAGACTTTCAAGATGCTATTTAAAAAATGGGCATCTGAAGGCCAGAGATTTAGCCCTAGTGGTACCACACCTACCTTGGAAGCAAAAGGGCCCAAATTCGATCCCTGATACTGCCAGGAAAACAAAAAGGCATCTGAAATGAACAGACACTTTTCTGATGAAGAAGTAAAAGCAACAAAGAAACACATGAAGAAATGTTCAACATCACTGGTGAGCTGAAAGATTCAGATGAAAACAACACTGAGATTCCATCTCACTTCACAAAGAATGGCTGCTATCATGAAGTCAACCAATTACAAATGCTGGTGGCACTGTGGGAAGAAAGGACCATTGTCCACTGCTATTAGGATTCAGACTGGTGCAACCACTGTGGAGATTCCTCAAAACACTAGGATCAGAGGTCCCATTTGACCCTGCTTTTTCTCTGCTGGGCATATAAATGAAAGAATTAAAAGCACCATGCCAGTGACATATGTTCATAGCAACTCAGTTTGTGATAGCTAAATCTTGGAAACAGCCCAAATGCCCATCAGCTAGAGACTGGATAAAGATGATGTGGTTTTTCTATAAAATGGGGTATTGTTCTGCCATAAAGAATGATAAATTTGAGTAATTTATACTCAAGTGGATGTACCTTAAGGACATATTCATAAGTGAAATAAATAGGTCACAGATGTGTAAATACTGAATCTTTTCTCTGGTATGAGAAACTGAGGATGTATAATATTGTGAAATAGAAAATATTCAAAAGGGAAAAGGGGGTAAGGGTAAGTGAATAAAGGAAAAATTGATAAAAAAAAAGGAAACAAAGTTTATGAACATAGAGGGTAGGGGTGGTAGGGTGGGCAGGGGAATGGGAAAAATGAGAATTAAGTCATGTCATGCACTGGTACAAACTTTCAGTGATGTTTGTGATCATGATGTGCATATAAAATGTACCAATAAAATCAATAAAAATGATGAGCTGGAAGTTTGCTACACGTTTTCAAGACCAGGAGAAAATCTAATGAATCATGAAACACACTGAATCTTATTGCCTAGCAAATGGCATTATTTACAAGATTATGTGCTTTGCAAACAATTACTGTCTTCAGGGAGCAATCACGCCCTCTGTAAGACTGGAACTCTCCCCTCAGCAATGCACTAATGCACATTTTTAATAATGTTGAAGCAAAATTTTGTTACGACCCCAAATCCTTAGATTTCCAGGGCTTTCCTTTGCATTACTATGTCTTCATCTTTTCTGTCACATGGTTAATATTCTTGGATATTGTTGCCAATTTCACACAAATATGTATCTTACATATATAAGTTCATATAGATGTAGAGATAGTGATGAAATTTATAGGCAGACTTACTTAGAACCTTTCTGAAAAAAGATCTTAACTCCCTAGACTATTTTCAGTACTCCAGGTGTGAATCTAGAAGTTTATATGGTCATATACTCTTAGGGAATTTGCCAACTTTTAAAATTGTGACTGATTCCAATGGCTTTAGTTTTGAGTTTGCCTTGAATTTCTTCCACAACGTTTTTTTGTGTGTGTCAAGAGGAGGTACAATGGCTGAGAGTATTTCTGGGATCTTGAGAGGCAAGTGAATTTGGACGAATTCAATTTGGGTCAGTAGGAGCAAATTAAATGTTTTGCAGTGAGTTCCATTTAGGTTAAAATGAATATTAGTTTTTCTGATATATGAACGGTTTCCAAAAATACCCTCAAGAAAACATGGTACCCAAGAACTCATACTGCTACATAAAGTCATGGGTGGAGATGTTCTATTTTCATGGTCACATCACATATTTATCCTACTGTTGACACTCAGGGTGTCAGAAGGTTGAGGGAAAGAAAGAAATAGAAGTTTGGAAATGTTCAGAGGCAAGAGCAAACCTGTGGGGAAATCTAACAATGAGCTGTACAAAATTGTAAGTAGAGAATTTGCTTCTCACTGAGAGGTAGTTAAAATAACTGTTCTCTCCTATCAGTAATTTGTCCATTTTTAATCAGGCAATATTCAATTTATTGAAATTTCCTTACCTTGGAGTCACAAATTATATAATATTAAAACCTATCCTAATAATATAAATGAAGTAACTAGTTGGCTTTTCTACTTTATCAAGAATATTGAAGTTTGCTGTAATTCTTAGAAATTAAAGTACAAATTACCTTCAGCTTTCTCCTCATTGTAAATAAATTGTACACATAACTTTAAGTCATTAATTTCTTATCATGTTCTTAATTTACATACAGCTAGTTTCCTCTCAATTTCAATCCTTTCCCCAAAATATGACTTTATTTCCTTTTTTAACTGAAAACTTTCAATACTATGTCAACATATTTCCTAATATTTTTTTCAGTACACTAGGAGTCACTTTATTTTCACTTCATTAGTTTTCTTGGTGACAAGATGTACGTTCTTTCACCTTTTTTTTTAAATCTCACATTTATAACAAGTTTATGTTAATTAAACATGTTATATATAATAAAAATGATGATGATTCATGCAATCTAAACCAGTGTGATTTTGTCATATCCTCTAGCACTTTAGTAATTTCCTCTTGTCCTATGCTAGGAGTTAGCTCTTCCGCAGATGTTTTAATTTCAGATTGTGCAATAGGCTGCTTGCCTTCCCCTCTGAAGGGTGCCCCGTGTACTGCTTTCTTCTAACTCCAGCCCTGAAAGCCAATCTGTGAATACAAAGTGCAGGTATCATGTACACATCAGACACATTAAACCGCCTTTTCCAAGATCCAGTTGTTTCTAAGCTTTGGGGCAAGAGATCATGAATGTTTCTGAGAAGCAGATGAAATCATCTCCTACCCCACATTTGGCAACTGGTAAACTCAAGAATATTGACCCCTCACAAAGAACCTGTAATCTAGACAAAGCATGAATCTACAGACATTTCTCAACAGGCATGAAGTTATCTCCCAGTGAGTGGTAGGGGGTTTCTTTAATTCCTGTGACTTTCATATGTTTCTTTATTTTTTCTCTTTGCATATAAGTGGAATTAAAAATACATATCATATACATTTGGTTTCTTGTAAAATAAACATATGTTCTGAGGGCTGTATTTGTAGAAGGCTTTTATAAGAAGTGTCCAAGGAAAACAAAAACTGGTGAATGCCAAATTATGTGAGAAAGTTTACTTTTGTGTATGTTTTATTTTGTCTATGATTTTATCATATTTCTCTTTCTACTCAAAATACTACTGTTTCAAACACTTTTAAAAAACATACAATATATTAATACTTCCCATACTCAGTCTTCCTGTTTATTTAATTGAGGCTTGCTTCAGTTTTCTTGATCTATTTTATATAATTTAATTCTTTTCTTCCTGTTCTATAAAATCAGCGCTCAGGGTAATGGGGCTCAGACTGCTTCTCATAATTTCTTTTATGTTTTTATTCTTAGTTCTCATGTTTGTCAAGGATCCTTTTAACAATGTAGATTTGTAAAAGGGCTATCCTTGGTACCTACAGCCCACTCTGTTGAGTTTTCTGCCTTGTTCATTGCTATATAATGGTCTCACTACTTTGTAGAGTTATTGTTTCACAACACAGTTTCACCTCAAAGAAAAAAAAAACTTTTTTACACTGCTGTTATTTCATAGAATGTAATAACAATATGGGTTGTCTCTGTCCTTAGGTCTATTTAATTATTGTTTCTAATGTTAACTGTGAGATTTCTAAATGTCAGCATATTGACAATGATTTCTTCTGGGCCTATATTTTACATTTTAATCATATTTATCAGGCACAATTATATTAAATGTGTTACATGTCTTATTTAATTTAACCCTGATAACTATTATGGTTGTTGTTACATTTTCAAAATGGGAAGCTGGACATGGTGGCTTATGCCCATAATGCCAGCACTTGGGAGGCAGAGGCAGGAGGATTGCCATGAATTTGAGGGCAAAATAGGCTACAAAATAAGTTCAGGGCCAGCCTGAACTACAAAGTGAGACCCTGTCTCAAAAAGGAAAAAAGTCAAAAGGGAACAAAGCTTATGTACTTAGGTGGTGGGAGATTGTGGGGTGGTTAGGAGAATGAAAAGAATGAGAATTAAATCATGTCATACACTGGTACAAATTCCCAATATTGAGTATATCAAGATTTGTATATACAATGTACCAATAAAGATAAAAATAAACCCCCCAAAATCAAGATGGAGATCTAATAATAAGAAATGGAGAACTGTGTTGAGAAACTTGGGGAGTGGACTATCAGTGTTTCTCTAGAGTGCACAGTTTTACCTGTACTCTATAACCTACCTTCAAAAATTTTATTGATGTGACCCCTTCCCACACAATTTTTTTCACTGTCTCTTCAAACCAGGATGGCTTTTTCCAGTATGACTTTTACCTAATTTTTCATGGAGGTAGTCTTAAAAGGAGTGAAAAAGGAACCTAGTGTACTATAAGGGTTTTTTGATGCCTTCTTCAAGAAGGATATGAAGAGAATATCGACAGAAAGAATAAACCAACTTCTTTTTTTTTTTTTTTTTAGATAGGTTGAGCAATAGAGATTAGCCTGTTCTTGAACTTGGTGCATAGCTCAGTCTCATCTCAAATTCATTACACTCCTGACTTGGCCTCTTTAGTGCTGGCAGGGATCAGAGCTGTGGGCCCTCAGGCCTAGCTTTTAAATAACCTTTTTTCACTGACTACACTAGGTAAAAACTATAAACCCAGGAAAAGGGACCTGGAAATTTTTATCTGTCTAAAGTAAGCCTCCTGCCCACCCCCCCCCTTTCTCTTTATGGAGCTGGAAACTGACCTCAGAATCTCATGCACACTGAACACTCAAGAGCCTCCAACAAAAGCTGTGACTAAGAAAAATCAAACCTGATACTACGTATTACTTTAAAGGAGTCAATTTGAATATCATGGAAGCACGATTTGAAAATTTAACTCTAAATGATTTAATGGCATTTTCTATTATTAACTGCGTAGTGCAAACATCCTGGCAACATTTTATGCTCATCTAATATTGTGTTATAGGACTTATTAACATCAGAAGAAAGCATGGGTCAAAGTCAAGCTGTTCCTTTCATTGATTCTTACATGGGCTTCTGATACACAGGCTTTCAACATGTTGTACCTTCTTGATGAAATAATCCAATTCTGAAATATGATATACAGAAAAATGATGTGAAAATATTAATTTCCAAATTTAAATTTTGGTCCCTACACACCACCTACAGAAGCTAAGCGACAGAAGCTATGAAGGTAAGTTCTGTACGTATGCCTCTGAGCCTGACCTTCTCCTAGCCCTTGTGTTGGTCTTAGTCCCGTGCGTGAGAGCTGGCCCTGTCTGTGCAGATTTCCTCTGCATTCCCAGAAAATGGGACACTGCCAAGTCCATAACAGATGCTCAATGAAAACCGATGAGGTAAACGAACAAATCCTGGTTCTTCAGTATATCCTCTACTGGAATATGCATTAAGGGATTATTTAAAACTTGTACATGCTAAGCTATCTTCTTGGGGCCCTTGCAT
The DNA here is from genome assembly GCA_004025085.1 of Thryonomys swinderianus. NCBI lineage: Eukaryota > Metazoa > Chordata > Mammalia > Rodentia > Thryonomyidae > Thryonomys > Thryonomys swinderianus. Next base: position 43,773 of record PVIC010009460.1, read on the forward strand.
TACTTTAGGCATCTCGTTAACATTACTCCCCGCGGTGAAGGGACTGAAGCGATGTAGCCCATGTTACTAAATGGACAGGGCTAGTCACAGCACATAGCCTCATGCTCTGTTTCACAACTTTCAGTCAACAGTGGGCCACAGCCCAGGCCTGGAGGCGGCTGTCACACCAGGACTGGCACAGAACCTTCTGTGTTGTTCTCTGAAAGGACCAAATCTCCTAACACAACCCTTCTCAGAATCCATCCCTGTGGTTCAGCAACATATGTTTATAATGACAGGTTTTTGTAAAGGAATAGATGGGGTTATTTATTTTTCTAAAATGCACCCTAAGAGGAATCTCTCTGTGGGAAACTTTTATTATGTTCACAGTGTAAATTTACAAAGCCTATTCAAGTAGCAGTTTTTAAATGTATGTAGCAAATCTTGGAATGCTTGAATGTTAATAAATCCCACTTCTAAAAATTAAATGTGAAGATGTAACACTGAATGTTTGGACACAGAATGTTTGATATTGTCTATAGAATTGTTTATAATATAAAGAATTGAAATAAACTAAACAATGCTAATTTTAACTAAAATATTGCTCATCCATATACACATATGTATCTGCAAGAACTCATTTCAGAAATAGTTTTCTTTGGGTGAGGAGACTGTGCATCCTTTCGTTAACTCTCATTCATTCATTCATTCATTCACTCATTTATTCATTTATTTATTGTGGTACCGGGGATCGAACTTGGGCCTTTGTACATCCAAGGTTGGCGCAGTACCACTTGGGCTAAATCCCCAGCCCCAACTCTCATTTATTTTTAAATTTTTTCATCTTCATGGTTTTCTACCCTAATGTATGCTTTTTTTTTTTTTTTTTTTTTTGAGACACGGTCTCGCTTTGTAGTTCAGGCTGGCCCTGAGCTCACTATGGAGCCCATGCAAGCCGCTGTGAACTCAGCAATCCTCCTGCCTCTGCCTCCCCAGTGCTGGGATGACAGGCGTAAGCCACCACGCCCAGCACTGTGGTATGTGCTATTGATTGCTGGTGGGCATGAGTCACCATGTCCAGCATTCTATGTGGTTACCGGGATCGAACTCAGGACCTTGCGCTTGCGAGGCAGGTGCTGGAACCACTGAGCTAAATCTCCGGCCCACGTATGCTTATTTTTAAAACTGGAAAAAAAAAAAAAACAACCTTCCAGAAAGTGGAAGTCCCATGTATATAGTCTCCTTGTTTATACAGTCTCCTCTCTTAAAGAGGATTCCTCTAGTTAATCTACATACTATATTGAGTAATCAGTCTGATCAGACACACCACATGTACTGGTCATGTTATATAAGTAGCATAAGAAAGAGTTGTTCTGATAGAAAGTAGTGGCTGGTAGCCAAAGAAGGCAAAGTTAAAGTCATGTTAACTGGATTTTCTTTCCTTTCCTTCCTAACCCCACTCCTACCCTATTTCCTCTGCCCATTAGGTAATATTTGTGTCTAGGTGTTGCCCCAAAGCCTTACATGGTCACAGTCTATTTTGGAGGTGGGTGAGTCTAAACTGTGTGATTGATTCACACTATTTGAATATCTTCTTCCTGTTTCACAATGTTTGTTATACATTTTCATTCTCATTTCCACTTTCATTTTCTTACACAGAGAAACAATTTAGTATTTATACACGTGTCTGATTTACTTCACGTAAAAGTATGGCTTCAAGGTACATCCATTTAGTTATAAATGTCTCAAGCTTATCTTTCTTTATGGCAGAGTTGTTCTGCAGAGTTGTATAAAAAAATCACATCGTTATGCATTCATCAGTTGATGAGCGTTTGGGCTGTTTCCAAAATTCAGCTCTTACAAACTATGTTGCTACAAACATG
>PVIC010009461.1:0-45637 GCA_004025085.1 Thryonomys swinderianus
CCTGCCTCGGCCTCCTAGAATGCGGGGAATGCGGGCGGGGTTGGGGCCCAGGTGTACCGTGCGCGGTTCCAAGTGCCCCTCTTCCACGTGTGAGTCCAGTGTCTGGGCCGAGGCCCCAGGGCACAGGGGCCCACCACCACGCCCGGCCTCCGCCACAGTGCTGGGTGCGTTGCCATAGCGTGCCAACTGAATAGACAGGTGGCACGGGTGAGGTCCGTGTGGCGTCTCCCCTCGGGGTGCTCTCTGGGCGGGGGGGGGGGGGCTCCACTTCGGTCCCAGGTGCTGCTCGTGAACTCAGGCTGAGGCGGGAGGATCGCCATGAGTTCAGGGGCCGCCCGAGCCACGCAGCCCTGTCTCAGACGTACATGAGCGCACAGACCGAGGCTGAGAACGGCGGCGGCGAGCGGGCGGAGGGCCCCAGGCCCGTGGTTCCCTTCTCCTCGATTTTTGCAGCCAGGCTGGGAGGCCAGAGCCCCGCGTGTTCGGCGAGCCGCGAGCACACAGGTCGCGCTGGGTGTGCGGGAGGGAGGGCCGTCCGCCTGTGGCCCGCGGAGCTGCACAGGCCCCGCGCGTCCCCGGGCCTCTCGCTCCGCCTAACCGCTGTCCTCCTCTCTTGCAGGCCGCGGACTCTGGGCAGCGCGCCGCTCTGCCCTCCCCGCCTACTGGCCGCGGAAGCGGGATGGGCCGGGCCCCGCAGCAGGCCATGAGCTGAGCCGGGCGTGAGGACGAGCGGCGGGTAAGAGCCACAGCGGCGCTCGCGGCAGCGGCAGGCGACCCCAGGTGCCCGCGAGGAGCGGCCGAGGTCTGTGAGCAGCTGGAGGCCACACGCGGGCCTTCCTGCCCGTGAGGCCTCTGCACACTTTTGTCCTTTGTGAGACCGGGTCTCCCTGTGTGGCCCGGGCCGGCCTCAAACTGGAGGTCACCCTCCTGCCTCCGCCTCCCGGGTGCTTGGGTTACAGGTGTGTGCCGCCGTGCCAGCTCATTTTTAAAAAGAAACGAGGATCATTCAGAATACAAGTATCAGCCCTGGGCGTGTACAGGATACAAGTATCAGTATCGGGCTGAGGCTGGGAGCACACCGTGAGTTCAAGGCCAGCCCTAACTACACAGCGAGACCTCGTCTCAGAAAACCAAAAATACTGGGCCGAGTAGTTAGCTCAGTGGTGCTGCGCCTGCCTGGCCAGCACAGGGTCCTGAGTTCAATTCCCAGCACAGGGTACTGGGGCTGGGGGTTGTAGCCAAAACTCAAAACTACAAAATAAAGATACTTAAAATCTATACACATAGAAATGAAGAGCAAAAACGGAAACTAAATAAGAAGTAAGGAGAGGTCCACATACTTCCCTGAATTCTCTATGCTTTTGCTTCGAAAATATTTCACACATGCTGTTTATTTCCTTTATACTACTAGCGTCTCTGAGTCCGATGAAAGAAAGTTTTGTGCTGTGATCTGTTTGTTTCTTCTCTGGAAGCGAGAGGGGTTTTGTCTATGACTTGTCACGTCAGGGCTTTAAAGGTGACGATGCAGTGCATTAAGTGGCTACTCCAGTTCCGGTTATTTTAGGAAACTTGTATCTTCTCGTGCATTTCTTTATTAGCATCTACTGCGTCGCATCAGGAGGACACGGTCTCCGGGAGGACGTGGGTGCCCCCCGCTGGCCACAGCGCTGCCCCCCAACCCGCCCGTGGCCACTTGTCCCGACCCAGTTTAGGTCCGAGCGGAGTAACCTCCGCGCTCCACGGTCCCGGGAATTCCTGAAAACACACCTCGAGGCAGCGTGCGAGGGAAGCGCCCTGCTCCGCAGACTGTGCCCGCTGAGCGTCGGGGACCTCTGTCCACGCCTGGCCCCCGGCCGGGGTCTTCTCCCGAGCCCCTCGTTTCTGCACGTCTAGAGACAAGGAAACTGATGGCTTCTGCTCCTTTCGACGCGGGGGACTCAGCCCAGCCCCTGCACTGAGCTGTATCCCCAGCCCCCAGCTCACTTTGTCTAAATTCTGAGTTGGAGTCTCCCTAAGTCAGTACGTGCCAGCCTGGGGTTGAACTGTGATCCTCCTGCCTCAGCCTCCCAGGTGGCTGGGATGACAGGTGTGCACACTATTTCTAACCTAATATGTTTTTCTCCTCTATAATATTTAAATTACAGACAAGAGTGAATACTCTCCTTATACCTTTACCTGTACTAGAAACTGGTTTAAACCGGGCGTTGAGGGAAAGAGACCAGAGGTGGGACGGGAGGAGGGCGCTGGCGCTCGGCCTCCCACGCTCTGGGTGACGCAGCTCCCCTCCGGGGCTTCCCGCCTCCAGTCTGCGGCTCTCGTCCAGGGCTCAGTCTTCTCCCCGGCGGGACTGAGGCGTAAGTGCCCGCTCTGCCTTGGCCTGAGCTGGCGGCCTCGGGGCCCCGGCCAGCAGCTGCCACCTAGAGCCTGAAGCCGCCTCGAGAGCGGAGACGCCGGCTCGTTGTCGCCCGAAATAGACTTCCTCTTTCCTCTCCGGGGCTGGCAAGACTTTGGTGATTCCGCGCACAGTGCCCCTCTGCCCCCGTCGCTGCTCCTGGCAGCGGGTGGCACTGGGCACCTCGTGCCCTTCCATCCTGTGCCCGGCACGAGGACGCGTGCAGGGCGGGGCCCCAGCTCCGCTGCGACGCGTGAGTCACGGTACTTCCTCTCCTTGGAGGTGAGGAGCGGGAGGGCGGCGTGACACGGTCTGCAAATGTCCCGGACAGACAGATCACCCAAGAGGACAGAAGCCGCGGAGTGTTTGAACCCTCACGCGGCCCGAGACCCTGCGGCCGGCTGAGCAGCGCGGCCTTGCTCAGTCTCAGGCTGCAGTGACTTCGGAAGGTGGGTTAGCTCGGCCCGCGGCCTCTCGGGGTCATGAAGCCCGACTTCAGCACTTGGGTGAGGTCTGTGCTCCTGGAAAATTCCCTGAACCTCTGGAAGCCTTGCTTGGTTTGACAGTGAGGAAAATAAGTAATACTAGGTAATAGGAATTTAAAAAGAAATCCCGTAGGGCCCGGCCCAGCGGAAGCTCTGGTTTCTCTCCGAGCATCTGTTTCATTATTGTTCATTACTATTCTTAGCTTCTTTCAGGTTTTATATTATTAACTCCTTTTCCTTTCTCACACTAGTGGGGGCTGGTCCCAGTTCCCCAAGCTGGCTGCGCCCCCCGCACCAGGTACAGCCCAGCCCCTCTCAGGCTTTAAGCTAGGAATTCACTGGACAGGTTTTCTGCATACTGAGCGTGACGAAGCCTTAAAAAATACCAAGGAGAGGGCCGGAGATATGGCTCAGGGGTTCCAGCGCCTGCCCCGCAAGCGCAAGGTCCTGAGTTCGATCCCGGTAACCACATACAATGCTGGGCATAGTGACTCACGTCCACCAGCAATCAATACCGCATATCAGTGCCCGGCGTGGTGGCTCACGCCTGTCATCCCAGCACTTGGGAGACAGAGGCAGGAGGATTGCTGAGTCCGAGGCTTGTCTGGGCTCCATAGTGAGCTCAGGGCCAGCCTGAACTACAAAGCGAGACCCTGTCTCAAAAAAAAAAAAAGGAGAGAGCGAGGTGCATGCTGGTATCTCGGCTCCCCCTGCGGGGCTGGGGCAGCAGGCACATGGGGACCAAGGGATTGGGACCAGCCGGGAAGTGTTTCAAGACGTCCCCTCATTTAAAAGCATCACACACACACACACACACACACACACATATTTATACACATCACAGTTCTATAATTTAGTCCCCAGTAATGGGCGGCAAAAGCGTCATCGCCTTGAGGCCCCAGACACAACCCTGCTCCCCAGAGGGAGGAGGAAGCAGCGCGCCGCCCGGGCCTTGGTCCGACCCCAGCTCTCCACGCTGGGAGCGCCCCCTGTTCCGCGCCGTCTTTGGGAAGGAAGGTTAGGGGTTTGCCCGCAAGGCCATGGAGAGGCACGGGCGCTTCCGGGACCAGCGCGCACCGCCCCCGCGCGGTCCTCCCACGCGGTCCTCCCGCGCCCTAGACTCGCGCGCGCGCGGCGCCCTCCTCCCCTGCCCAGGACCCGGCAGCGCGGACTCCTGGTCCTCCGCGGAGGCAAAACGACCGTGACAGGGAAATGTCCTGCACGGACTGCGGCCACACAGCGCCCTCGAGAGCCTCGGGACAGAGGACTCCGGAGCTGCCGCGGAGAGTGGCGGAGCCGGGCCGCGCGGTCCCGGCCGTGTGTCTTCCCGCCGCACATTGAAACAAGTACCCGGCGCTTCCACGCGACCCCGCCTGTTTCCCGGCTGGCTCTCGGGGGACGCTCTGTCTGGCGAGGCTCAGGGCCTTCCTGGGGGCTCACTCTCTGGCCGGGGCTGTGTTCCTCTCCCCGGGGTCACTGTAGATGGCTTCTGTCACCTACCTTTTCGGTCAGTGAGAATGTGCTGTTGTTTCCAATATTGTACCTTCTGTTCATCTTTTGAAAAAAGGCTTTTCTTAGTGTCCTGTAAAACCACTTAGTTTCGTGTAGAAGCCTCAGAAAGAGATGTGCTCATCTGGCCCAGGATTTCTGCTCTAATTGAGATCCACGGCCAGATCAGATTTTGGGTTCTTTTGTCATTGTTTTGAGACAGGGTCCCCCCAAGAAGCACAGTCTGACCTTGAGCTCTGTAGCCCAGGCTGCCTCCAGCTCGGGCAGTCTCCCTGCCTCAGCCTCCAGAGTGCGGGACTGTAGGTGTGCACCACCACACCCACTTCATCAGGGGATCCTGACTCCCCGTGCTCACACAGTACGCCCACACATGCACTCGTGTGCCACACACGCACGTGTGCAGTGTCCCTTGTAGGAAGGCTTTCCTTTGCACTTGCTGCCCATCCACGGAGACCCTGAGCCGGGTGGGACCCTCTGTCCAGCCCGAGCAACTTGTGACTTAGTGAGAGCCAGCCCCTACCCCACATAAAGGAAAAAGACTTGGCTGTAGTCTGCGCACAGGCCCGGGGCTTCTAACAGCTCTCTGAGGGGCTGTGGCCTGTGTGGGGACCCGGCGTGCTGACTCCGGGCATCTGGCCTGCGGAGCTGGGACCCACGGGCAGTCAGACACGGACCCGGGCCGCAGGGCGCCCTGGCCTGGCTGCGATCTGCCCTCAGGCCGCCCGGCCCTGCGTTCTTAGAGTCGCGGTCCCCACTGGGTCTTCGGGCGGGGCCTGGCTCCTCAGGCTGCCCGGACCGTGAGTCCCCCGCTTCCCAGAGAGAGCCTCGGTCACCCTCGGCCGCGGTGACGACACTGGTCACGGCACGGGTGTCCGTGCTTGGCCCGCGGTAGCAGACGGAACGCAGAGCGTCTCTCCGCCCACCTCCCAGCTCTTGTGTCCTTGATTCCCGGGGGTCTCCCTGGGGCCACAGGCTGTCCTGGCTGGGCTTGAACTGCCTCAGCCTCCCACAGTGATCTTTGCGATAACTTTTGTTTGTTTTGGTTTTTGAGACAGAGTTTCCCTGTGTAGTTTAGGCCTCCGGGTCCTGAAGGTTCTCTGCCCAGCTTCCCACAGGTAGGGATTATAGGTGTGAGCCATCGCCCAGGCGCCTGCTTTTTTTGTCTGCTCTTTTTCTTTTTCTTTCTTTCTTTCTTTCTTTCTTTCTTTCTTTCTTTCTTTCTTTCTTTCTTTCTTTCTTTCTTTCTTTCTTTCTTTCTTTCTTTCTTTCTTTCTTTCTTTTTCTTTCTTCCTTCCTTTTCTTTCTTTCTTTCTTTTTCTTTTTTCTTTCCTTCCTTCTCTTTTTCTTTTCTTTCTCTTCTCTTTCTTTCTCTCTTTCTCTTTCTCTCTCTCTTTCTCTTTCCTTCCTTCTCTCTTTCCCTCTCCCTCTCTCTCTCTCTCTTTGTCTTTCTTTCCAGTTCTCCCTTTGTAGTTCAGGCTGACCCTGAACTTACTATACACCCCATGCTGGCCCCAAACTCACAGCAATCCTAATCCTCCAGCCTCTGGCTCCCAAGTGCTGGAATTACAGGTGTGAACCACATGCCAGCATGACAGAACCACTGAGCTCAATTCCTGCCCCACCCCCAGGCTCTTTCTTATATCTCACTACTCTTTGCCTCTTAAAGTACAGACACCCTGGGAAGAGATCTGGGGCGGGGAGTTGCAGATGCTGTTGCCCAGCCCTGAAATCTGTTTCCCAGTTTCAGTCGAAAGACACCTGTCACTGACCTTGGTACTTTTCCTTTGTTCCCCTGAGCACCCGAGGAAGTGATGCCTGCTACAGCCCAGCCCCAGGTGGGTTGGGGCGTTTTGGGGACTCAGGCTTTCCTGTGGCGTCTGGTGTTGTGAGGTGAAGCTCACTACATCTCGGTACCGGAGGAGGACTCTGTGACGTCCCGGGGTGACCCCCCCGCCGGGGGTGGAGGCCAGCACCTCACGGAGCGGCCGGGAGGCCTCGGGGATTTTATTATACTAGAGTTGCAGTTCCGGGAATGAATCCAGGCCTTCGCGCTGATCTCCTCCTCCGGCCCTTTCTAACGCTGAGGTAGAATCTTGCTGAGGCTTCAAGCTGCCCAGGCTGGGCTTGAACTTCCAGTCCTCCTGCCTCAGTTTGCCAAGGGCTCCCACGCCCAGTGGAGAAAACCACCATTTCAAAGTGTTTCTTTTCCCGCCCAGAGGAGAGAGACCTGCCTGCCACGGGGCGCGGCCGGTGGAAACCTCAGGGCTGCTGGCCCTGGCGCTGTGGCGTCAGAGCAGGCGCGGGCGGGCGCACCGGCCAGATGGCGGCTCCGAGGGGGACTTGCCGCTTGGGGATTTCCCGCGAAGCCCGAAACCAGCCAGGTGGTCCCCGTTTCCTCCTCCTCCTCAGTCCTTTTCAGGCAGTTTGCGAGATGCCCCCCTTTTATTTGCTCCCTTTGTCGAGCTCCAAAGAAATGAAATTTCGTTGCATTTTTCTAGAGTAACGATCAAAAATTGAATCTGAAGGTCTGGCCTGCGGTGTTGACTGACTGATGAAGGTGCTACTGTCTTCTACAAAGGAAAAAGATGTAATTAAATAAACGGTTTAAGGGGCTGGGGATTTAGCTCAAGTGGTTCTGTACTAACCTTGGATGCACAAGGGCCTCAGTTCGATCCCCAGTACCGCAAAAAGAAAAAAAAATATTAGTTTCAAATTATAAGGAAGGCATTCCTCTTCAGCCACCTCGGGTGTAAACTCCACTGTATCTTGAATTGTCCCCTTCAGACCTGTTTCAGTCCAGTTAAGGGACTTAGAAGGGAGAGAAGCAGTGGCCAGAAAATAAGATCAAGAGAATATTTCCCAAGTGAATATCGAGAATGAATTTGTTTGTAAGATTGCTGGTATCATCTAGGAGAAAAACTACACAATGTAAAAGTTTAAGAAGGTACAGGGCCAGGGATTTAGCTAAGGCTCTTCTTCTTGCAAGGTGGTGCCATTTGAGCTGAATCCTCAGCCCCCATTTGATATCTTTTTCTTCTTTTTTGAGACAGGGTCTCGCTTTGTAGTTCAGGCTGGCCCTGAGCTCACTATGGAGCCCAGGCAAGCCTCGAACTCAGCAATCCTCCTGCCTCTGCCTCCCGAGTGCTGGGATGACAGGCGTGAGCCACCATGCCCGGCACTGTGGTATGTGGTATTGATTGCTGGTGGGCATGAGTCACCACAGCCAGCATTGTATGTGGTTACTGGGGATTGAACTCAGGACCTTGTGCTTGGGAGGCAGGCGCCGGAACCACTGAGCTAAATCTCCAGCCCCCATTTGATATATTTTTAAGAATTGGGTCATTTGGCCTATAATATAAAAGCCATCTCATCTTCCAAAAAAGATACTCTTTTATCACAAATTCATGATTGAAAAACTTTCCTATCAATGTGGTTCATTCTTAAAATTCATCCTGATTGTTCTGTTGTTTAATGCAAGACATTTTCTAAAGAGTTTGTGGAAATCTACAGCACAGTAAATAACACAATGGACCTGAAACAAACAAAAAATAGCAAAGACCAAGTCAGTGTTCTTTTTCTTCCATGCTTTCTTTTGTTCATATATCCGTGTTCAGGACTGCTTCTGTTACATGAATTTATCACTTGATAACATTTACCATTTTAGCAAGTTGGGAATGTTGCTGATTTATGAGTTTGTGAGATTTTTCTCTTGTTATGACTTGGTTTGGTTTATTAAAATCAAGATATAAATTAAAACTAACATTCTCTGTGTCTATAGAGAGCACATCTCTGTACACTAATTTAGCCTATGTAGGTTTTTATTTTTTGTTTTTCTTAAGACAGGGTCAGTTCAGGATGACTTTGAACTCACTATGTAGCCAAAACTTGCCTAGAACTTGCAGGGATCCTCCTGCCTCAGCCTCTGGAGTGTTGGGATTATAGGTGCATGCCACCGTGCCCAGCATGGATTTTTTAAATGCCTTAGTTTTTGCATTCATTAATATTCTTCTCCAAAACAACTACTCTTGAATTCATCAAGCCTACAGGATAGGTTTTCTATGTTTAGGTCAAATCCTCTTCTTTGCTTATTTTCCCCAAGTATTGCATTGGAATGCTGAAGTAACTTTTTTGTTTTGTCAATAAAAGATGTTCAGGAATTTAGGAAAGGAAACAAAGTTATCTCTTCAACTGTTAATCTTTGCAGAATAAATTCAACCTCATGGTCAGGAAGATTACATTAGTTTGTGATTATTATTGCAATCTAGGAAAACAGAAGCAATGCTGAAAATGTGCCTCAAGGATTTACAGTATGCGGGTTCCCTACACACAGAGCCATGCAGTCTCGCTGCGGCTCATTCCGTAGCTTCGCACTTAGGCCAATCCTCCTGCCTCAGCCTTCTGAGTGCTAGAATTATCGGAGTGCGCCCCCAGCCTGGTTATTTTCTGTCTTAATTTCCCTCAATCTCCCTTCCTTTCCTCCCTCCACCTAATGGGGTGGGGGGCACCCCTTGAACCCCACCCTAGCCTCAGCTCTTCCCCCACAAAAAAACTTTTTCTTTCTTCTTGGCTCTGTGCTGGGCATAAACCCCGGCGGGCCGCACAAGGCACCCCACCCTGCGCTGTACCCCAGGCCTTGCAGCCCCTGTGGGGGAACCACTCCCTCCCCTCAGTGCAGGACCCTTCTGGGGAACTGGGACACCTCCCTGTCCTGGCGACCTTCCCACCCCCAGGCCTGCAAAGCTGGACGGCCCCAAGGGGTCACAGAAACTCAACCGAGGAAAGTCACCTGGCCTTAGGACAGGAATGTTGCCTGGGGAAGAAAGCTGAGGTGGGCAGGCCTCCTCCTGGCTCCGCCCAGAGGGTGAGGTTGGGCGGGGTCTAGAGACCACTGGAAGTTAGGGAAGGGCTCCAGCCTTCCTCAGCCAGAGCTGGCAGCGCCTCCGAGCCCTGGGGACCGGCTGAAGCTGTCCTCCTCCCGGCTTCCTCCTCGGGCCTGTCTAAGGCCCAGTGTCTTCTGCCCGCTTTGAGCCGCTACAGCTCTTCAACCCTGGAAGGGTGCAGGACACCTTCGCTTCCAGCCCATCCTCAGAAGCACAGGTAAAGCAAACTTGACCTTTGCAGAGTGCGGTGGCACAGCCCTGGAATCTCACTCTCTGGAGGCTGAGGCAGGAAGATCCCTGTGAGTTCAAGGCCAATCAGGCTGAACCACAGAACAAGTAAGATCTTGTCTCAAAAAGAAAAAAAGGAAAAAAAATCAAAACAGTGATACCCCGAGGTTTCTAACTGGCCTCTGAAGTGGAGAGAGGTCAGGAAGGCCATCTGGGGCACAGCGCTCAGCTGCCGAGCTCTGTCCTGGTGGTCCGAGGGTGGGCAGCGTCGGCTGGGTCCGCACACTGGTGAGGCCGCTCTCAGCCCCGCCCACCGTGCAGGCTCTTGGGGGTCGGACAGTGGAGAGGCGGGAGCTGTCTGCTCAGACGCCCCGTGGGCTCCTTCACCCCTGAGTGCCCTGAGTCTCGGAAGACATCCAGAGGTCTTTTCCTGATGCATTTAGGGCATTATTATGGAAAAGCTTTTTCATCTTTGTTCAAAATACTACTTATGGCAGCTGAGCACGGCAGTTCATTCCTGTAACCCCAGCCCTTGGGAGGCCGAGGCAGGATGGGGCCGAGGTGGGGGCTGGCGTGGGTCGCGCAGTGAGACGCTGTCTCCCAAAATGAATGGTAAAACCTTCCTTAGGAGCTCGGTGCCTGAGTCCTCCACCCAGGGTCCCCTCTTGATTAGTTACCCCGGCCCGTCCGGCCCCCCAAGGCAGTCCCAGCCCGGTGCTGGCGAAGCTCCCTCAGGAGCCTCTCGCTTTGGGGATGCGGCCCTGGGTGTCAGGGCCGGGTCAGGAAGCCTCTGAGTCAGTGGTCACAGTGTTCTGAGCTGGTGCATGATCCTGGACCTGAGCTCCTCCTGCCTCAGCCTCCTGAGGTGTTCTGGGGTGACAGGCATGGGCCTGAGGCGCAGCAGCATAGTGGTTGGGGCCTGTGCTTAACAGTGGGTGAGCTGCAGTGAGGCTTCGCCTCCAGAAAGGAGCTTCCTGTTGCTCTGCCCCGTTCTTGCGTATTTTAGGACAAATGCAGATATTTTCCAATTTCATGTTTCTTTGATTTTTTTTTTTTTTTTTTTTTTTTTGAGACAGGGTCTCGCTTTGTAGTTCAGGCTGGCTCTGAGCTCACTATGTAGCCCAGGCAAGCCTTGAACTCAGCAATCCGCCTGCCTCTGCCTCCCGAGTGCTGTGATTAGGGCGTGAGCCACCACGCCCCGCACTATGGTATGTGGTATTGATTGCTGGTGGGTGTGAGTCACCACGCCCAGCATTGTACCTGGTTACCAGGGATCAAACTCAGGACCTTGCGCTTGCCAGGCAGAGGCTGGATCCACTCGGCCTAAATCCCTAGCCTGAGTCTTTGCTCCTCGTGGTCCTGCTTCTGCACGTCTTGGGTTTTGTTGGTGACCACGTAGGAGACGAGCTGAGGCAGTTTGCAGGGAATCCCGAGTAGATCACAGGCTCCCAGATGGGGAATAAATCACCAGGCCAGCCTGGCAGAGGCAGAACCAGGCTGGGCTTTTTCCAGGAAGGACTTCGAATCAATTTCTTTTTTCACTTTTCCCACGTGAGCTGCGCCCTTGAGTGAATCTGGAGCTCAGGGTTTCAAGTGCCAGGGATTAAATCGGTAGTAATGGGTGGCCATTTACACACTCGCTGGAGATCGCACAGACGCTCTGCTGGGCCAGATGCCGAGCGCTTCCAAGATCTCCCTAGGTCGGCCCGTACTGAAGCGTGTGCGGAGATCCACTCGAAAGTCACTTCAGGAGGTTCTAGTTTGGTTAATAAGCTTAATTTACAGGCTTAATTTGGGGCAGGTACAAAAGCTCTCATCTCTGTACAGATGAATTGAAACTGGAGTGGATGTGGTAGCCCACACCTGCAGTGACTAGCCCTGGGAGGCTGAGGCAGGAGGATTGCCATCCTGGACCGCACCGTGAGATCCTGTCCCCAGAGGAGAGACCAGAGGTGCAGACAGCCAGCTGGCTCTGCGGGGTTTTCAGGAGAACGGACTTGCAGGGTGCTCTTTTGGTGGGGGGAGCCCGTGATGGGGGAATGTGGTTTAAGAGCCCTGGAAGGCTCCTGAAAGATGGGGCTGAAACCTTGTGCGTCCTGCTTCTGGTGGGGGGAGGAGCGGCCCGCCACTCCTCTTTGAGTCTGTCTCTGTGAAGGTCAAGCCTCCTGGGAGGAGCTGGGCTGGGGCAGAAGGCAGGGTCACCACCTTCGTCCCCTCCCTCTGCCTCTTGGTCCTTTATCTCTGTTTCCTAGTGTTATTTTTCCTCCCTTTATAGTTCTGAGACCCTTCAGTCTTCCCGCCTCTATCTGCAGACTCCTGGGATTATAGGCGGGAACCACCCCACCCTGCAGAAAATCTTACCTTTTTTTTTTTATTTTTCAGTACCAGGGACTGAACTCAGGACCTCGAATTTACGAGGCAGGCATGGTACCACCGTTTGCGCTTTATACTTTAGATTTCTCATATAAGAGGAACCGTGCCGTGTTTGAGCTTGTGTCCGATTTCTTTCACTTCCCGTTACGGTCTTAGGCGCATCTCCTGTCTCACGGATGACTCACTTTTGTCTTTGCAGGGTGGTATTCCTTGTGTAAATCATTGTTTTAGCCGCGCATACCTTGATGGCCGCGCAGGCTTCTTCCAAGGTGCAGCTGCGCCGCCGTAAACGCGCTGTGCGGAGGGAGGGAGGCGAGGATGGATCCCCGGGAGGCGAGGTCTTTAACCTCTGGAGACATTCCCAGAGGGGAATAGTTGGGTCTTTAGTTTAGTTTTGTGTTTTTAAATCTTTCATTTATCGATTGATCTCTCAGTAAGGGATCCAACTCAGTACCGCGGGATCGAACTCCAGGCAGGCGGGGCGGCATCACTCGGCTACCCGCGTGTTTCGAGGCGTCTCCACCCTGGTTTCCGTGGTGCTGTGGGGTTTCCAGCCCCCGCAGTGCAGGGCTCCTTTCTCCCGCTTCCTTGTTTCCTGATCCCGTGGGGATGGCCGGTCTTGCTGGGTCGGACAACTCTCAGGACTGTGTAGTTCGGACTCTGACGGGCAGGGGTGCGAGACGTTTGTCGCGTGCGCTCTGGGCGGTTGTCCCTCTGACAGGCGCCCGCGCTGCCCTTGCCCAGGCTCGGGCTGGGCCTCCGTGCGGGAGGTCGGTCCCCTCCGAGGCTCCTCTTCCCCGTGAGCCGGCCCTCGCCCCGAGCCACCTCATCGGAGCGCAGCCGAGTCCACAGGGAGCAGCGCCCAGGCCGCTGGGGCGGGCGGGACCTTCCAGTCCCTGCGCTACATTTTGTGGCAATCTGCAGGATCGTGGCCCTAGGTTGGGAATTTCTGGGATTTTGTCCACTTGTGTATTTGGGTTTTGTTTTTTTTGTTTGAGACAGGGTCTTGCTTTGTAGCTCAGGCTGGCCCTGAGCTCACTGTGTAGCCCAGGCAAGCCTCAAACTCAGCAATCCTGTCTCTGCCTCCCGAGTGCTGGGATTATAGGCGTGAGCCCCCACGCCCGGCACTGTGGTATGTGGTATTGATGGCTGGTGGGCGTGAGTCTCCACACCCAGCATTGTATGTGGTTACCGGGGATCGAACTCAGGACCTTGCACTTGGGAGGCAGGCGCCGGAACCACTGAGCTAACCCTCCGGCCCAGGACCTTGTGCTTTTGAGGCGGGTGTCAGAACCCCTAAGCTAAATCTCTCGCCCCCAGGGATCAAAGTTTTCTGTGTGCAGGAAGGCGGCCACGGTGCACACAGGTCTGAGTCTGGGTGCTTCGTCATGGCAGGCACCGCGGGAGCAGAAGTCCACGTCTCCGGCTGTGTGTCCAGCGGGGTCTGTTTGTCTCCCTGGTGTGTTCTATCCGTTTCCCAGCAGGCTTTATTCCAGCTAATTCCACCAGGCCATCAGGTTTCAGCCTGATTGACAATATTTGACATTTGAATATGTTCTAGGATGAGTCAGGTGCCTTATCAAGTTTCAGTATCAAAATGAGGAAATTTTCTTTCTATTTTTTAATTCTGTACTGGTACGTTTTATATACAACTCAAATCACACACACCATTGGGGAATTCGTACCAGTATATGACACAACCACATTCTCATTTCCTTTGTATTCATGCTCTAACTGGAAATTTTCTGAGACAGGGTCTCACTATGTAGCTCTGGCTGGCAACGAATGCCCAGCGATCTTCCTGCCTCAGCCTCCCCCAGGCTGGGATCACAGGTGTGTGCTCCCAGGCCCGGCTGCTGTTTCTGTCAGCCTGACTGGAGCTGTGGAGAGGCGTGGACAGGGGCCGGTCCCCAGCTCTGAGGGCGGACACTCCCTGCCCCGGAGCTGCAGCCCGCCGCTTTCTTCTGGCTCCGTAGGGCACTTGCCAGGTTGGCTGTCGCCATGGGAACAACAGAAATGTGACAGCAGATTTCTCTTATTCCTTTGTGCTTCAGCCCGGGCAGAGAAAGAGACATGCATGCTACATTCACCCCCAGCCTCGGGCTCCGTGGGGAGCAGTGGCCGTGGAAGGAAGGCAGGGCAGGCGGGGCGTGGGGCAGCAGAGGGCACACGGTACCCAGCTCCTCAGCACGGGCTGGCCGAGGCCCGGCGGGCTCAGGTGTGGGGCAGCCGGGGACTGGCAGGGAAGCCTCAGTTGAAGCTGCCCTGGGGCCCGGGGCCCTGAGGCTGCCTACTGCTCCCACGGCCCAGGCCCGGAAGCCCAGAGCCCAGGAGGCCGAGGCAGGAGCATGGAGAGTGAGGCCTGCCGGGGAGGGGACTGACTCGTTCAGCACCTGCCTCTTGTTTCCAGGTGGGGGGGGAGCTGTGTGTTACACCCCTCCCACTGGCTGACTGCACACGCTCTAAATTCTAGGGTGTCTTAGACCCAAACGGGGTCAGCGCCTTTCTCCAGCTGTGCCCAGTCGGGGTGATCTTGCCTGGCCACAGGACCTTACATACTACGGACAGGCAAACGCGGCTTTGACCCTCACTCAGCCCTTGGCTTGTGTCCGCAGTGCCAGCCGAAGCTACCCACTGGAATTACATTCTACCCCTAAAACTATTTAAAGACGAGCTCTCACTGTGTAGCCCAGGCTGGCCTTAAACTCACAGCAACCCTCCTGCCTCAGCCTCCCTAGTGTAGGGATTCCCAGTGTGCACCATCATACCCAGCAGAAATGAAGAGTCTTAAAGACTGCATCCAAGGAATGTTTCATTTGTCTTTATTTCCTTTTGTGACAGGTTCAGGAGGGAGGAGTTCAAGGGAAGTTGAGTTGGTTTTATCTTAGTTTGGGGGCTTTTTTTTTGAGTTTTTACTTTTTGAAGGGGTCTCCGTTTGTTCAAGCTATTCTCAAAGTCATGGGCTTAAAAGATCCCTCTGCCTCAGCCTCAGTTTCAGGCGGTACTTTCCCCCAGGCTTCATGGGAAGGTGGTGTTCTGTTAGAGTGATCCTGGAGGCTCTGGATGACTCGGAGTTTTCCAGTCCTTCCTAACTAAGTGCATATTTTACCCACTGGTTTTTCAGGACGGTAGAGACAGAATCTTGCTAAGTCACCAAATGCGGGAAGGAAAGCTGTCCTCTTTAGGTGGCTGCCGATACTGGCCATGTCCACTGCTTCAGAGGGCCAGACACAGTCCAAGTGTGGGGTTTGCCACAGATCAAGAAAAAACTTATTTCCAGTAGTTTTTTTTTTTTCCACAAGAAAGTTCTATTTTGATTCCATGAAAAATCCCCCAAACTTGGATGATTCACGGATTAATTTCAAGCTGTTTTCAAACAAAAAAAGCTAATTGGTCTTTTAACAGATTTGATTCCAGTCATGAGAACATGTGTGGCTCTGTGTGTTGGGTAAACTGTGGGCCACGTCCGTCCTCGGGACTGCGTGCGGTGTGACTGAGGGCCTGGCGGAGCGCGCCATGGGGGCTGTGTGGAAATTCGCTGCGAATGTGAAGAGTTCTTTGGAATTTAATTTGGGGGGGAGCTTTGAGGACAGTCACGGCGTAGTCCAGGCTGGCTTCGAACCAGCAGAGGTCCGCCTGCCTCAGCTTCCCCAAGTACTGAGATCGTAGTTGCATAACACCACACCTGGCTCCTGTTACTTTTAACACACACGCACATGGACGTGCATTACCTTTCCTGACCGCTTGGTCCTTGCGCGGCTCCCCTCGCCTGCCTCTGGCTCCTGTGGATGTATTTGCGCTCCCTGTGTGCAGCACGAAGCTGGTCTCGGGCCGCCAGCCCTGCAGGTGGCGCAGCACAGGCGGTCAGGCGGCTCAGAACGGGGGAGGCTGATTTTCCGGACAGTTGGTGAGATACTGAGTCCCTGAGGGCAGATGGCGCTTATACTGGGAATCTGCATCTTCCAATTGGACTTTATGCGCTTTAAATTTTCCCCATGTGTCAGGGCTGTTTTGTATTCATTCGACACTCCTACTCGAGGCTGCTCTGGGGTCTGTGTGGTGTATTTGCAAAGTTTAGAAGAAAACGGATCTCACAGTACTTCACTTAAAAGTCTGTCACCTCAGAGCCGATGCCTCCCTGACAGCAGCGTCTTCCCTTTAATACTGGAGCCCACCGGCTTTTCTGGTCTTCTGTGCTCTGTAAAAGTGACATTTAGAAAATAATGATGAAGAGTTTGTCCTTGTTTTTTGAGTCCACATGTACAGTGCTTACAATCCTTTGTGGGTTGATTCACGGACACAGTACATTTGAACACCAAAGGGGTCACATCCTGTAGAGTCCTGGGCGCGCCAGGATCGAACCCGGGGCCTCAGGGCCTTTTCCACCCCTCCCCACTCTGAGAATCAGCATCGCTCTGTTTCCAACTGTCTTTTATTTTGCTCCTCATTTACATTGGGGTTCTCATATAAGAAAAATTCAGATTTAATTCTTCATTACTGTAGTTTCTCAGCTCTGTTTTTCTATTATTTATACTGTTATTAAAACGTAATATCAGTCTGTGAGATTCACTTGTCATTTGGCATTGGACTTTGGGACTGATTCTCTTAGGGACACCTAGGGGTTATAAAAGCTTTGTGTTTATAAGGTTTGGGCCTAACATGAGGTTTTCATTTGTCTCTGAAATTAAAATATATATGATGAAGGTAACATTTAGGGTTAATATAATCTTCCCTGCTGAGAAAGTCAGAAGTAAAGTTGCTACTATATTATACTGTATATTAGTTGCTGTATTATTATTACTGTATCAAAACTCTTATTTAGGCTTTAAGTTCCACGACTGAATATTTCCACTTACTTATAACACTGAGTTCACTGAAAAGTTTCCAGGGAACATATGAATAATTAGAACAGCAGTGTAATTAGAGGAAATAAGACAAGGAAGATTTTTTTTTTTACTAATTTAATTTGAAGCTAAACTGGATTTGCAATATGTACATATCTAGCTTCAAAATGGTGAGAAGAATTGATATTCTCCCCGGAACTGGTGAGGCTGAGGCAGGAAGATCTCTGTAAGCTCAAGGCCAGGCTGGACTCTACATAGCGAGGTCAAAGCCCGCACTTGTGGGGGTGGAGTCACAGGGAACATCCCAATGGCCCTGCTCTAGAGAGGAACTTGCCTGTCTGGCCACTGCTGTGGGCTGACTCAGCGTCCTTGCCCCCGGAGCCACTGTAGTTTCTTAGTCTGGTCCATGCCTGTCACCTTTGAGCTCACATTGAGCGGATGGCCTGGTTGCTTTCATCTCTGCCCTTGCATTTGCAATCAAATTCACTTCCCTCAAATTCACTTCCCTTATATGTTGGCTTTTAAAAAAAAAAACATCAAGGTGTGTGGAAAGGTGTGGGCTGCTCTCTCTGCAGGTGTGAGACTAGAACCGTCTTCTGGTTCTGACCCATCCTCTGACATGTGGATCTTTTCCTCCCTGGTAAATAATTAAAACTTCCTTAAAGGGTAGAAGCCATAGTTTGTAACACATCTGGATCTCAAGATTATTTTTAGAAGTTTTGTAAGGCCAAAAAAAAACAAAGTCTTCGTATCCTGATATCAACTAATTAGTGCGCTGTGGTTCGTCGGTCCTCAGATGCCCTTCAGCTTGCTGGGTGAGGGCGGGGTGGCCGCTGTGGGCAGGGGACAGCTTCCGGCTGCCCTGGGCCCCCAGGGAGCTCTGCCCGCGCGCCGGGGCCCCCGGCGAGTCCCAGCCCTTTCCTTGCCGGAGAACTTCTTGCCCTGGTTCCCTTCTGGATGGACCAAAGCAGCGCTGTGACTGTGCGGTACGGAAGACTGGAGCCAGCTCTTCCGGGCCTGGCCGAGAGCCGAACCTCCGTCCCGCGCCGAGGGGAGAAGGGCAGACAGGAAGGAGCCCGCTGTCATTCGCGGTCTCCGTGCTCCTCCATGTAGAAAACCCGCAGACTCCACCGCCAGACCCCAGACTAAGACATGCCACAGAGCAGCAGGACGCGGAACCCACGCGAACCCCGCACTGCGCCGGTAACCGCTGAGAAGGGACTTAGGGAAACGGTAGCGATGCATAGCGGCTGTGGGGTGTTTTTTTTTTTTTGAGACAGGGTCTCGCCTTGTAGTTCAGGACCTGAGCCCACTATGCAGCCCAGGCAAGCCTGGAACTCAGCAATCCTCCTGCCTCAGCCTCCTGTGCGTGAGCCACCAGGCACAGCGGCAGTGGGAGATTTTAAATACTGAGGAGTTAACCTCAGCGAGGAAAGGGACGGTGAGGAGGAGGCCCAGCGCCCTCCGCCGGGGTCTGCGAGTCGAGAGCCGCCGGGAGGGTGGGGACGCGGGTTTCCCTCCCGCCCTGGCAGAGAGGACGCGGGAAAGCACGTCTCCCCCTCGGGGCGGCGCCGGCGTCCCACAGGCTCCCACAACAGCATCATTAATCCGTGCAAACATCGAAAAGGAAAAAAAAAAAATGCGTGGGTTGTCATGGTAACCACAGCTGGGTAAGATGGAACCGCTGGAGTTTGCAGGAGATCGCGGGGAAGGCGGAGGGCCTGGGGAGCCGGGCGGCGGGCAGAGCAGGTGGAGAAAGCGCAGGTGCCACAGACCCTGCAGGGCTCGGGCTCCCAGCGGCTCCCCAGCGCCTGCCCTGCAGGGCTTCCCGGCCCGCGGCCCCGGCGGCTCAGCTCTGCCCGGTGCGCCGGCGCGGTCGCTCCCGCAGGGGCCTCGCCGCTGTGCGCAGCCGCAGAGGGGCCTTTGCCAAGGCTCAGTTCATTCCGCGTTTCCTGTGGAATTTGGCCCTTAATAGAGCAACACGCAGCCCGTCCCGACGCTCCTGATCCTCCTCAAACTATTTCTTTTTTTTTTTTTTTTTTTTGAGACAGTGTCTCGCTTTGTAGTTCAGGCTAGTTCTGAGCTCTCTACGTAGCCCAGGCAAGCCTCGAACTCAGCAATCCTCCTGCCTCTGCCTCCTGAGTGCTGGGATTATAGGTGTGAGCCACCATGCCCGGCACTGTGGTATGTGGTATCTGGTATTGATTGCTGGTGGGCGTGAGTCTCCACGCCCAACATTATATGTGGTTACCTGGGATCGAACTCAGGACCTTGCTCTTGCGAGGCAGGCGCCAGAACCACTGAGCTAATCCTCGGGCCCACTGCCTTATTTCTTTACCTCCCTCAGCACCTTCTCTGAGTGCGGACTCTCTTCTGTAAATATCTGTGCGCTTGTCTTATTTACATTTGCTTAGCTCTCTTTTGAGGTAGGGTCTCACCGTGGAATTCAGGCTCAAGTTTACTATGCCCTTGAGCTTACTGTGTAGCACAGGCTTGCCACTGACTCCAAGGGGCCCTCCTGTTTCAGCCTCCTATGTAAAGGAATCATAGGTGTGTACTTCCACACCCAGCATTCTTGTGTATTTTGATCCCATTCCATAATTTTTGTACCACTTTTTGGTTATTATAGAGCAATTTCATTTCAGTCTTCGAGACTCTGTGTGTGTGTGTGTGTGTGTGTGTGCGCGCGTGTGCGCATGCACGTGCATGTGTACATGCACACCTGGGGGTGAAACCCATAGCTTCTTCCATGCTAGGAAAGCACTTTCCACTGAGCTGCAGTCCTAGCAGTCTTCTTGTTGTTTCTGTTTGAGAAAGGCTCACAGTGTCACACAGACTGGTCTGCAGCTGAAGATCCTCCTGCCTCAGCCTCTCAACTAGCTGGGGCTACGCATGTGCCCCGCTACCCCCTAGTCAAGTTTAAACTCACATCCAAGCATGCGTCAGTGCTGTTACGCCTCCTTCCCACAGCCCGGTAAGGAGGCTCTTAGACTGCAACAGGCGGAGAAAGCATTTCCTTACCGAGCAGGCCGCCCCCGGGCTGAGGAATCCAGGAACGCTCAGAGCGCTGCCATATACATGGAAGTAGAATCCCATGTGCTGTCTCCATTGGTGGCACCGGGCTGAACCCAGGCCTTTTTATTTTTATTTTGTGATAGGGCCTCAAACTTGCCCAGATTGGGCTTAAACTTGTCATCCTCTTGCCTCAGCCTCCTGAGTGCTAGGATGAGAGTCAGGAACTGCCAAATGCACTGGCTTCCTCTAAGTTTTCCATGTCATGAAATAACTCCTAAGAGCCAGAGCTTGTCATAGACGTAAGGGGTGTAAGCAGGTCCCCCAAGGTCTGTGCTGAGCACCCCCTCAGGGCCGCACCATGAGATAGGCTAGTGGTAGCCAGACACACGGGGGAGGTTTTAAATGGAAGTATCATTCCTCCTGGCGCCTGCACCGTCTGTAAACTGAGTCTTTTCTTGCCCTTGAAGGAGCCTTAAGTGATGCCTAGCTTCTTCCTCTAGCTAAGGAAAGGACAAGCTGGTAGCAACACAGAAGAGCAAGACGGAAGTCCTGCTTCACAGTCCCCTGGGCTGACGGTGGCCGGGCCAGGGCTGCCGGGGAGGTGCTGAGCCCCGGTAGGCGCAGGACTGGCTCGTGGACTCTTGACTGTAACAGATGGTGTCCGCTGGGGCTTCGCCTGCCTCGGTCTCGGGTAACCAGTGTGCCCAGCCATCAAAAGGCTGGAGCAAAACGCGAGCCCGGAGCCAAACCTTTGAGGAGAACACAATACAGCGTGGGTGGCCCTTGGTGCCTGTCTGTCTGTCTGCCTGTCCCCGGCTCTGCCTGTGAAAAGTTATTCTGTAGATTGGTTTAAATCATGACGCATCCTTAGACACCGCGCTCTGCACGCTGCGTCTCAGGCTGCCCAGCGATGCGTCATTTGACCCCAGACCCCCCGACCTGGTCCTCAGAGGGGATGATGCCAGCCTCTGAGGCCTTAGGCCAGTTTTATGTGTGATATCAGACTATTGGAATAAAAAGATAAATAAAGTGCTCGCTTCGGCAGCATATATACTAGAAAGATAAATAAAATAGGAATAGTAAGTCTAGTTTGTCATTTTTCTTATATGGAATTTAATCAGCATCCATCATTTAGCTAAGAATTTCTAAAATTTCCCTTTTAGCCTCTAAAGAGCTAGCCTTATATAACTTGAATAATCTTTTATGTTCAATCGTAAGTTTATTCCCTCTGTTGGTTTTTGGGTAGACCTAGAAATAAACCCCTCACAGCCCCACAGTCAAGTCCTCTGCGTGCCGGCGAGGCGCCGTCCTGCGGGGTCTGCAGCACTGTGCCCAAGGGGCTCACGGATGTCCCCGGTCAGCAGGTGAACAAGGGTCTTGACCCGTCCTCTGGGACGTGCCGGGACAGGAAATCGTCTCAGCCCTGTGTGCCTGAGGGCACCTCACAAGTGGGCACTGCAGATATAGTCCAGGAAGGTGGCAGCGAGGCCTGGTACAACCGTGTGGGTGGGGCTCTGGCTCCGTGGCCTACGTGGTGAGGTTTCTTCACCGCCCAAGATCAAGAGATGACACTTTCCTAGAGATGACGATTGACCTTGATGGTGTCAGCAGTGGAAACGCTTCATTTTACTAAAACGTGCTCACCCCAAGTCTGCAGAAACTCCAACTCTGGCTGAGTGAATTGAATAATGAAATCAAAGTGTGAAATGCACATCCGTCTTTGTGTGATAGGCTGGAAAGGGCTGGCAGGAAGTAGCGGGATCAGGCCCACCCCACGGGCGAACGTTTTTTTTTTTGCTTTTGAGACAGGGTCTCGCATTGTAGTTCAGGCTGGCCCTGAGCTCACTATGGTGCCCAGGCAAGCCGCCGCGAACTCAGCAATCCTCCTGTCTCTGCCTCCAGTGCTGGGATTATAGGATTACAGGCGTGAGCCACCACGTCCGGCACTGTGGTATGCGGTATTGATTGTTGGTGGGCTTGTCTCCATGCCCAGCATTATATGTGGTTACAGGGAATCGAACTCAGGACCTTGCGCTTGCGAGGCAGTCGCCGGAACCACTGAGCTAACCCTCCTACCCCGGGCGAATGATTTTGATTCCTCACCTCGGGCAAATGTCTTAGCTTCACAAGTAGAAGGTAGAAATATGGAAACAGACCCCTTCTGGTGACCCAAAGTGTTTCCTAGTTTACTGTCACCCAGCAAGAGCCCCTTCCAGGACGGCTCTGGACAAGGAAGCCAAAACTGTATCCAGGTTGGACCTTGAACTTATGCCCTCTCTGGACATGGAGTCTCAGTATGGATCCCGGGCTGCCCCAGACTTGCTGTGAGGTCCAGGCTGGCCTCCAACTCACCACACACCCTCCTGCCTGAGCCTTCTGCGTGTGGGGTGCAGGCGGGTGCCACCCACCGGGCTGGATGATGACCCCTTAATGTGGTAGTGGTGGTCATGTGTTTAGGACGGCTCGGGAACAGTTCAGAGGTACTTTGTGTGAGATGTTCAGGAATTTCCTAAGCTGGAGTCGGAGAGCTTGACATTAACCACGAGCCCCAAAGGCCTCTTCAGGCAGGTTAAAGCCTGGAAGCTCAGGTCTAAATGGTAACTAAATCTCACAGCACGACTGCTGTGGGCGTACAGACAGAGCACCCTGGAGAGCCTAAATGGTGAGCCCCAGGGTCCTGAGGAAGCCTGTGCTTTTATAAAACCTCGTAACAGGTTCAGGAAAAAAATAAAGAGCACCCCAATTATGACTGTGCTGGCCTGTCAGGTGGTCATCGGCCCTCTTGTAAAATTGCCTCTTTCAAAATGAACCTTCTCTGCCCAGTAGGTGATTATATTTAAGTACAGTATTCACTGCGTTAACTGGTTTCTATACAGTGAATGACCTTGATCAACCTTCCAAACTTGGGCATCCCCCCCGCCCCTCCCCGGCACTAGGGACTGAACTCTGGACCTTGCACTTGCCAGGCGGGCACAGTGCCACTGAGTTGGGTCACTGGCCCACAGTGGACACTTTTAAAGGCGCTTGGATATCCAGATGTGCGTGGGAGTGGTACCCTGCTTGGCACTCAACACTGAGAATTGCGATAGTGATTAAAATTCTTAGTGTCCAAAGCAAGTGATCTCGAGAAGTCAAAGCATTTGCTATCAAGTACTTGCAAGAGCAGATCAGACTGAATAAAACTATTTCTGTCCTTAGTCTCTGAGAAGTAAATAGGACCGCTTGTCCCTGAACTCCCGTTGGAGTTAGTTTAGTGCACCGTGTGGTTTGTCATGGGAGGAACACGGTCCATCTGGTACTGGGGGCGGGGGAGATTGCTCAAGACCTCTGGAGGCCCAGCAGAGTCCGTGCAGAGCTCAGGGGCCAGGGGAACCCCCGGGACGGGCTGCTGCCCAGCCTCGGAAGAAGCCTCAGAAGTTACCTGCCACTGTGTGACTAGCAGCAGTCAGGAGACTGAAGGACATGGGCCCACAAGAAACTTCTACCCAGCTGAGGACTGGAAGTCCTGTTTGTTGTTGTTTTTATTTTAACTTGTAGAAAATTTCCTTTTTGTTGCAGTCACTTAAGTTGGTTTAAAAAAAAAAGATTAATCAGGGAAGTCTTTACGAAGTAGGAGCTACTATAATTATTAATTTCATTTATTTATTTATTTTTTTTGAGACAGAGTTTCACATTGTAGTTCAGGCTGGCCCTGTACCCCCGGCAACCCTTGAACTCAGCAATCCTCCTGCCTCTGCCTCCCAAGTGCTGGAATTACAGGTGTGAGCCACCAAGCTTGGCATTGTGGTATGTGGTACTGATCGCTGGTGGGTCTGAGTCACCACACCCAGTATTGTCTGTGCTTACCGGGGTTCGAACCAGGGACCTTGCACTTGCCAGGCAGGCACTGGAACCACTGAGCTAAATCTCTGGCCCTTGTCTCAGATTTCTAAAAGTCTGTATAAATCTGTAAACGTTACACCAGGAGAACTTTGCCAGTATTTCTCCAGTGAGCAAAATGCTTCATTTTGCTTCTTCATTGCCAAGAGCTGAGTTAGCTAGCTGCGAGAATCTCCGCCGTTTGGTGCCCTCACGATCAGCGGGTTCAGGGCAGAGAGAAGAAGCCAAAGACCAGCTGGTCCTGATTTCCTGTCCACAAGGGCCCTTTTTATGTTTAAATTTTCTTAATCAGATTCACAGAGGAGTAACAACTCAGCCCCCTAAGACAAAACTCTCTCTACCCCAAAATGGAAAAGCAGTGCATAATTTTCCTGCCTTTCTCACAAAGTTCACCTTTTCAGAACCCCTGAAAGAAGGTGCCGCTGTCACAACATACTTCTGCGGGTGGCTGGAGTCAGTGGTGACAGTGTCAACTGTCTGGATTAAAGTCCCCTTGATTTCTTCCTAGGAGCAGATCATATGCGCAGGCAGGATTTGAAAGCCCCTCTGTTGTCCTCTTACCCTTGGCCTTTAAAAAAATTTTTTCAATATTATGTGGAACAGATTACAAAACAGAAGACTATTAAATATTTGAAATGTTTCGTGCCCAGGAAATTATTACACAGACTATGCACTTTATTTGGATGGATTACCTTAATGTACACAAGTGTGGAAATTGCTCAATGAATTGATTTTACAGTTGCCAAAAGACCTGTTTCTGAAAATCGTATTTTGACGCGCCATCTAGGTTTGCTTATACACTTTCGGTTTCTGTAGCACAACTGACTTTGAAGGGACCATGCAGTGTGGCCAGGGTGGGGAATTAGCCTCGCCCAGGGTCTCCAGTGGAAATACAATTTGAGCAAAGCATGGAAGGTAAACTTTCTCTGCGTTTTCACCGAGACAAGAAAAACAATCCATTTGATTTAATGATCTATTTGACGAAACCCAATGTATCCAGCAGTATTGTTTTAACAAGGGATAACTAGTGAGTCCAAAGACAGGTGACTGCGCAGCTCCCAGGCCCCGTCTCACTGCCTTGCCGCCCCCCCCAGAGCGAACCCCCCTCCAGGGAAGGGCTGTGGAGCTGTCCAGCGACAGCCGCCGTGCTGCTTCTCTTCATAGGATGAATTTTAACTTCTTCGGTTTAAATTGTATCTATTAAGCAGCACACATGCAAAAGCCATTTAAAAAAAAAAACTTCTAATGCCTGTCTTGTTTTGAGAAAAGGTCTCCCTCTGTGTGGTTCAGGTTGGCCTTGAAGTCACACTTAGCAATTCTCCTGCCTCAGCCTCCAGAGTGCCGGCCTCGGTAGGGGGCGCCACAGTAACTCCAAGCGCTTTTCCGCCGCCCCATTCCTTCTCTCAGAGGCCAAACATCGCCCCCAGCTGCTGTGTGTTCGCTTTTGATGGACTCTGAGTGAACGAGCGTGCGGCGCCCCGCAGTCCCAACAAGCTGAGGTCTGGCGCCGGCTCACAGAGAGCCACAGACCGCCGCACAGCTGTGGACTCTCGGCCAAGCCCTCTCCGACCGGAGCCCGCCAAGGAATTCAGCTGCGGAGCACTGGGAGCAAAGGGCACCGCCCTGGAGGAGCCAGCGCAACCCGAGATCTGGAGGGAGACTCCCGCCCACCGGGCTGCCTGCAGCTCTTTCAGAACCTTCCTAGCTACCCGCTTTATTTTCATGTGGGCTTCAGGTTAGCTTCTTTGACTCCTCAGACCAGCAGTCTGCTGGTATTTTCATGGAGAGTGCATTCTGTGAGTAGATTCGTTTGACAGCCGCGCAAGAACAGACTGGAGCATTTTGTGTTGGTTCTTTGCCTCAGGTTCACGTTTATGACTCATGTTTCAGTGTTTTCTACTGCTGGGCATGGTGGCGCTCACCTGTGACCCCAGCAACTCAGGAGGCTGAGGCAGGAGAATCGCTCTGGGTTCAAGGCCAGCTTGGGGGTATGTACAGCGAGTCTGAGGCCAGACTGAACTGTACAGTGAGGCTGTCCAAACAGTTGGATGTGTCTGTTGCAGGTGCCGTATCTTATTCCAGCGAAGGGCCGGGTTGCCTGTCTATAACGGGCTTGTATCGTGGGCGTCTTTCCTGGAGCCTCGGCCGCCTGAGTTCCCCCTGGACTCTCCTGGCTTCCCAATACGCGCTCTCCTCACCTTCCAGCAGTCATAACTGCAGTGTTGCTGTCTAGTGTTTCTTGTTTCTTCCTGTTTTTCATTTGTCTTTTTTAATACGCAATGGTTATTTTTAATAGTTTTGTTTCTTAGCCGAAATGGAAAATAGTCCTTTTCTATTCACATCCTTAAAATAAATGTAATCGGGAAGCCTGTGGGAAAATAATGACTATTTCAAGTGGGAAACAAGGGCCGTTCTCAGGGAATTCTCAGGCCCGGGAGTGAGGGGAAAGCATGGCGGCCTGGATTGGTCAGCACTGGGCCGCCGTCAGGCTGTAGGAAGCAGCACAGAGGGGAGCGGACAGGTCTCTGGGAGAATCGGGGTCAAAATCCCAGACAAACCAGGTGTGGGAGCTCAGGCGTCTGATCCCTAACATCCTGGGAGGCTGAGGCAGGGCGATCACATGCCGAAGATTGGAGAGGCAGCCTGGATAGAGACCCTGTCCGCCATCGGAACCGGGCCAGGCCGGTGGCTGGGCGGTAGAACGAGCCTAGCCTGGCACCCAATGCCCGCCCTGGGTTAGACTCCCCGGAGGGTCACGGCAGGAAGACCCGAGGGCTGGCACACCGGGGACACGGGCACAGGTGAGGGGGGTGATGCGGAAGGACCAGCCGGGCGAAGGGGAGCCAGGCAGTGCTGTGGATCCTGGGGCAGCTGGGGCCCTGTGTCCGGGGAGGGAGGCGGAGGGTCCGAGGGCGCCTCGGGGAGGAGGGCAGAGCGGGGAGGGGCCGGCCGGGAGGAAGCTGGCGCTCCCTGCCCACCCCGGCGCGTCCGTGGCGTCCGGAATGACGGCGGGGATGGCCGTGCCCGGGCGTCGCCCCCTCAGCAGCAGGCGCCCTGAGGCGCGTCGCGACGGCGGTGTTCACGCTGTGCCGTTTGTCTCCCGCTGCAGGGTTCACTCGGAGGGCGGCCCCGCGGATGGCCGCGAAGCGAGCCTGATGGAACCGGACGGAAGCGGCCATGCGGCGGGTGGCACACTCAGTCCATTCCTGCTCCCGGCGCCCGCTGCCCCCTGCCAGCCCGAGCCGCTGGCGGCCAAGCTGCAGAACGGAAGCCCCGGTCCGGAGGTGAACGGGGGCGCCAGGTGGCTGGCGCTCGGGGGCTGGCCCGGGGTCCCCCCGAGCAGCCGCGCCAGCCCCGACCTCCTCGGCGAGGGCAGAGGCTTCGCCTGGAGTCTGGAGAACGGGGGCGCGAAGCGCGCGGTCAGCGAACCGTCTCTCTCGGGGTCCCAGCAGCACAAGAAACGGAGGCAGGACCAAAAGGCCAACGGGGAGAGCCGGGACCCCGGGGAGGGCCCGGGCCGCGCAGACGCCTCCGGGAACGCAGAGGCCGCAGCCGGAGACCCCGCCGCCGCCCCGCCGCGCCCGGCTCCGGAGCAGGAGCGGCCAGCCGCGCCGCCCCGAGGCCCGGACGAGAACCCCGCGCTGCTGCTCAGGGACGAGGCCGCCCTCGTGCCCAATGGTGCTACCGACTCTGCCTCCTCCCGGGACCCGGCGTGCGGGCCGGAGACCGAGGCGACCGGCCGGGCCGCGGCCCCACCGCGTACCTCAGGGCAGACCGCGCTGCCCCCGGAGCCAGCTGCGGTGGCGGCCGAGGCCCCCGGTCCCTCCCCCGCCGCGGCCCGGGGCGCGGGGGCCCGCCACAGCTCCAAGCAGTATTCACAGCGGGCCGAACCGAATGGTGCTTCCCCCGAGCCAAGCTCGGCCCCCTTCCCCGAGGGTCCCCCCGCCGCCCCCGCCTCGCCCCCTGCTCTCTCCGGAGGAGGAGCCGCTCTGCAGACCGCAGCTCTGGAAGATGGCCTCCAGCTCCTCGGCCGGGGCGCCCCGAGCCTCCCGAGGGCTGCAGGGGCGCAGGGCTGGCCCGAGGCCGCCCGGCCCGGGAGTCCCAGCCCCGCGCCGCCCGCGTCCGACCCCAGCCCGGGGCTCCTGGAAGGGCCTCGGAGGGACGGCGTCCAGCAGAATGGCACAGGCGTGCCCGGGGCTGTGCCCGCGTGCGCCCAGAGGGCCAGGCCGCCACCGGAGCGCACGGGCCCGCCGGGCCTTGGTGTCGGGGACCCCCACGCGCCGCTGCCGGGGCCCACGCGGCCCGACACGCGGCAAGGTCAGGACCAGCCACGGCCCTGGGGCGCGGCGCCCCCAGCCCAGCACGGTGTGAGGCCGGGGTGGATCGAGCTGAAGGCCCAGCCGAGACGCAGCGAGCCCGCGCTGTGCTCCGGGCGGCGGTGTCAGCCCCCACCCGCCCCGCAGACGCAGGCGACCTCCCGACCGTACACTGGAAACCCCGCGGCTCGCGTCCCTCAGGCGGCGCCCGCAGCCAAGGCCCAGGGCCGCCCCGGCGGCGACAGGAGGCTCGGGCAGCCACAAGGTGCAGACCCGCCGCTCCGGCTGGCCCTTCTCGGCCGGCAGGGCCCCATCTCCAGGACCGAGCCCTGCCCCGACGCCTGCGTGCAGGCCCTGTGCGCCCCGCGCCATCATTTCCAGCAGGTGGCGGGTCCCCCGGCCAAGAGTCTCCTGTCCCCGTTGTTAAAACAGCACTTGAACGCGCAGGCCTCGGAGCGGGAGCCGCTTTCAAACTCGCACCTTTTTCAACACCAGCCCTCGAAGCAGGCAGCACAAACACAACCACCCCGAGATCCGCAATTCCCACAAAACCAGCAGCAGCCCCAGAAACCACAAGTGACGGAAGAGCAAGCGCCCCAGGCTTTTCCTCATCCCCAGGACGACAGCAGTCCGCAGAGAGAAGGACCATTCTCTGGCCACAGCCAGGTGGAAGAAGGCTTCGGCGGGGAAGCGCAGTATTCACGAGCACGCGACTTCCCAGCGCAGCGCCCGCAGGTGGGGCTGGAGCCAGGACAGAGCGCGGGCAGCAGAGACTCCCTGTACGGCCAGATCTTACAATCAAGCGCAAGCAAGACCCAGCTTTCCTGTGCGAGCGGCGCGCCCTCAGTGCCGGAGAAGCAAGAGCCAGCTATACATCCGGAACCCCTCGTGGGAAGCAAGACCCAGCACTTGCACCCCGCGCAGTACCTTCCGAACCGCGCGCCTCCGGGCCGGGCCGCTCTGCCCGGGTGCTGTCGCGAACAGGAGCAGCAGCCCCCGCCAGCGCCGGCCCTGCCAGTCCCCGCGGGCAGGAACCCCGAGGCGGCCGCGCAGCGCATAGCGCAGCTGGCACAGCACAGGTACTTAGGGCAGCACCAGGCCCAGGCGTCCTCTGCGCCCGAGCAGGGTGGCGGCGACAGCCAGGCCCCGCCCCAGAGGGAGGTCCAGAAGCACGCGGCCCTGAGGTGGCACCTCCTGCACAGGCAGGGCCTGCAGCAGGCGAAGCAGCCCCAGGCCGAGCCTTGCCACGGCCCGCAGAGCAGGCCGGTGAAGCTGGAACCCGGGCCGGCACCCCAAGCCTGCCTGCGCGCTGTGGCCCTGCCCCAAGACCCCAAAACATGGAAGAAGCCGGCCAAGCAGGAGGCTCCCGCCCTGAGCTGTGAGCTCGCACAGCCCAAGAGCATCCTGGAGACCATGGAGCAGAACCTGAAGCAGTTTCAGGTGCAGTCGCCGTTCGACCACCAGGCGCTGGCGCTCAAGTCCCAGAAGCACTTCAGAGTGGAGATCTCCAGGGCCTTCTCGGGGCTGTCCAGGCAGGGCGGGGCGGCCCCGGACGGCCAGGCCCCCGCGGCGGAGCCTCCCGCGACGCCTTCGGAAAAGACGCCCGCCCGGAGGCCGGCCCCCGCGGTGCTCAGCGAGGGCCCTCTGAGGAGCGTGTTGGAGTCGGCCATCAAAACTCAGTACGATTTCCCGTCGTGCCGGTGCGTGGGTAAGTCCAGAAAGGCCCAAGGCGCAGGGTGCCTGCCTGGAATTAGCAGAATTGTCTTCAGCTAGGGGATTTTTTCTTTTGTTTTTCTTTTTCTTTTTTTTAAAATATTGAGTCTGAGAGCAATTTGTAAACGCTCCTAAAACTCTGAAGCTTTTTTGTCTTTACAGATGCATATGCTGTGTGAGAGAAAACCTCTCAAATGCAAGGTTTTCTTTTTTTGTTTTTACAAAAACAGTTGTGATGTCCACTTTCCCCCTCCATCTAGGCCCTTTAAAATAGAAAAGCATCTGTTTCAGATTAGTCCATCTACTTCTGAAACCATCCTCCAGGATAGATACGGGTGAGGGGAATAAGGAAAAAAAAATCTAAACATTAAAAAGTACCTGCCACAAACTAACGATTGTAGGGACTTTTAATTTTTTTTAAAAAAAGTTTACCTGAAATGCCGGATGTGGTGGCTCACGCCTGTCATCCCAGCACTCGGGAGGCAGAGGCGGGAGGATTGCTGAGTTCGCGGCGGCTTGCCTGGGCACCATAGTGAGCTCAGGGCCAGCCTGAACTACAAAGTGAGACCCTGTCTCAAAAAAAAAAAAAGTTTACCTGAAATATATTAGTTTTACAAGACTTCTGGAGTATGAGGAGATTATCTTTTTTTCTTGGCAAGTTGGAATTCTGATGCTGAGGTTCTGGGTGCCCACGAAGTCACCCTTTTTCCGTTTATATATTTAAAGCAGTGTGATGCATGCTCAATTTGATTCCATTTTAACATTTCACCTTTTTGCGAAAGATGGGACTTTTTAAACCGCAGTGTTTTTGTTCAGACTGAAAGTGAGTGATGATGGGTCAGAGGACGAGGGAGCATTTTTGGCGGTGGACGTGGACCC
Organism: Thryonomys swinderianus; assembly: GCA_004025085.1. NCBI lineage: Eukaryota > Metazoa > Chordata > Mammalia > Rodentia > Thryonomyidae > Thryonomys > Thryonomys swinderianus. The sequence continues at coordinate 30,514 of PVIC010009461.1, forward strand.
GCAGTGGGCAGGAACCTTGTGACGGTGGCCCACTGGGTCATGGGGGAGGATGTGGGGAGGGACGCACGTCGGGAGACAGGCTGATGCCCCTCCCGGCCTCCCCACACCGCCCGGTCGCTCGCCCGCTCTGTGTGTGGCCGTAGAGGTGCCACCTGCGTCCTGACTCCTACGGGGCCGTTTCCACCACGCTGGCCACCTCTGGTCCTCGCCAGCCCCCCCCCCCCCCCCCCCCGGCCCCCCCCCCCCCCCCCCCCCCCCCTGCAGGGCCCCTCCGCCTCTGCTTCCTTTTACCCCGACTCCCGTCAAACTGCTCTGCAGCACAAACCCTGGGTCTGGAGTGAATATTCTGATTTTCAAAACAGAGTAATTAAATATTGTGAGAAAATGACCAGAAAAGGGCATTCTCAATGTAATATCTGGGGGGTGGGAGGGAACAGGAAACCTTTTTAAAAGTCTTTTTACATCTAAGTGGCAGGAAGACTTCTAGCTAGCTCTAAAATTTTTTTATTTTTGGTTTAAAAAATTAAACTATTACATATAATACATTCTAATTCCTTCACTATTTTCTTCACTCAGCCCTACTTAACTGTTTCAAAATAATTTCTGATACCATATCTGAAATGTGAGTCAGTAATTTTTCCAGTGGCCATCATGTACATATACTTAGCAATCTGGCACATTTTCTAATAGATCAGGCCATCAATGCACTCATTTTTGAAAGAAAAAATTTTTTAGAAGTCACTTACGGCCCTTACTGTGGCACTGGGGGTAATCTTTGTGGATGTAGCCGTTCTATTTAGTATCATTGAGGTCTAAAATAATAATCTTCTATTATCTCAACAGAGCAAATTATTGAAAAAGATGAAGGTCCCTTTTATACCCATCTAGGAGCAGGTGCTAATGTGGCAGCTATTAGAGAAATCATGGAAGAAAGGTAATTAATGCGAAGGCACAGGGCAGATACCGTTTCTCCTTCTGTACGTGTGAGACGTCCCCAGCCCCCCGCACGACGCAGTGATCATTGTGAATTGAGGGATTTCTAGCAGGCTCCGCGCCTCGGGCATGCAACGGGCCGCCCTGCACCCACCAGAGAGTCACGATATTTGACAGAGCGAATCATCTGCTCGCTGGCACGGGCTGCCCGCTTTGAGACAGATGCCAGCAACCCCAAGCACGAACGAGAATCAGCCACCAGCCTGCCAGGCGCAGGACACTGAGGCCTCATGGGCAAGGAACCAGATCCGCTCCTGCAGCTCTGAGCGGAGAGCGGCCCGGAGCCAGTCCGCCCGTGGCTGCTGTCTGTGCCCCGGGCCGGGCTCAGCCCCAGGCGTGCAGCATTTCGCCATGGGATAGTTAACTTCCGCAAGGCCCTCGGAGCAGGCGGACCGTGCAGGGCGCCTGTGCCGCGGTGGACAGCGCTGGCACACGCAGGGTGCGTCCTTCAGCACCCACCTGGGCAGCCGGGGGCATTCAGCATCACGCTCATTGCCAAGACTCTCTCACGAGCTTGTCCCCTGCTAGAAGCAGTGACTTTCTATAATTGGGCATTATTATTAGCAGATAATGTATAGTGTTTCCCGTCACAAGGGGATAAAGTATGTTTTCATAGTGGCTGGGTATTAATTATTGGCCAGGCCCCCTTTTTAAAAACATGACAATTCTTTGAAGAACAGCTCTAGCAAAAATCTGTGATTCCTTAAGCTTTAAAACAGCTAAGTTTAGCAAAAGACAAAATAAAATAGCACATATTTCAGTACACCAAATGTAGCAAACTAATTTAATTCTTGTGCTTTGTGAAATTATGTCTAATAATAAGCCTTCCCATTATTTTAAACCAATAAGTTTATAAAACAGTTCATTACAATTTTCATTATATTCTAATAATGAAGAAAAACAAGACTGAAAGACTATTACCAGTTTGCTTGGCTTAGAACTTTTCTTTCTTAAATCAAACCATTTATTTCTCAGGATGTGGTCATAGAATAAGATTATGCTCAAATGTTCAAATATTGCGGTTGCCTCGTGAAGTCGTTTGCTAATCGTGTCTGTATGTTCTGTGGGTTTCTTTTAAGGTTTGGACAGAAGGGTAAAGCTATTAGGATTGAGAAAATCGTCTATACTGGTAAAGAAGGCAAAAGCTCTCAGGGATGTCCGATTGCTAAGTGGGTAAGTGTGGCCTGACCTGCGTCCGGGTTTCCATCTGGGATTTTTGATTAGTCCCCAGCAAAGCTCACAGCCGCTGAGAGGCAGGCGGCCCTAGCTATCTAGAGCTCCCTGTTAGGCAGGCAGGTGCCCTGTAAGATCACGCGTGGACTGTGTTTAATTGAAAGATTTTAATAGTAGGGGCCGATTTAGCTCAGTGGTTCCGGCACCAAGCGCAAGGTCCTGAGTTCGATCCCGGTAACCATATACAATGCTGGGCGTGGTGGCTCACGCCTGTCATCCCCAGCACTCGGGAGGCAGAGACAGGAGGATTCCTGAGTTTGAGGCTTGCCTGGGCTACATAGTGAGCTCAGGGCCAGCCTGAACTACAAAGCGAGACCCTGTCTCAAAAAAAAAAAAAGATTTTAATAGTAAATATCATCTGCTTAAAGAAAACAGTGGACCCTTGACTTACGAAGGCAGTCAGTTCCCGAGGGCCGGATGTAACTCTCTGGGGTGTAAGTTGGTACCGCTGAGATCTGGCTGTTTCCCTGGGTACACGCTGTAGAGAACACGACGCAGATGCGTCTTCATTAACTAACCCGGGTTGTTCATATATCAGGCCGGTTGTAACTTGGGGGCGTACTGTAGTTTTGGGAATAGTCAGAAACAGTCGTTTATCCTTTAAATCCCCCCATTCATGCCCCTGATGTTGTGACTAGGAAACCCTGGACCTCAGCCCCTGCCTGTTCTCTGTTTTTGGTTTGGGATTTTTGAGACTGGGTCTTGCTCTGTAGTTGAGCTCAGGCCGCAGCCCCGGCTGAACTCCCGGCCGGCCTGTCTCAGCCTCCCGCGCGAGCGCTGGGATCGCAGGTACGCCCCGGGCACAGGTGCCTCGCTTGGGGCGGAGCCAGCTCGGGCCCCGCCTCCCGCGCGAGCGCTGGGATCGCAGGTGCGCCCCGGCACAGGTGCCTCGCTTGGGGCGGAGCCAGCTCGGGCCCCGCCTCCCGCGGCCTGGGCAGCCCCGCGCAGGGGCAGGAGAGGCGCCGCAGGTGCTGCCAGTGACTCTGTCCCGTGGGGCGGCGGGTGCGGGCGCCCGCAGGTGATCCGCAGGAGCTCGCGCGAGGAGAAGCTGCTGTGCCTGGTGCGGGAGCGCGCGGGCCACACGTGCGAGGCGGCGGTGGTCGTGGTGCTGATCCTGCTCTGGGAGGGGATCCCGCTGCCCCTGGCCAACCTGCTCTACAGCGAGCTCAAGACCATGCTGTGCAAGAACGGAACGCTCACCAACCGGCGCTGCGCCCTCAATGAGGAGTGAGTGACCCTGGGACCCGCCCTGGACACGGGGGGGGGGGGGCTTCGCCCCTGCACCTCCTCACTGTGTAGTTCTGACTGGCTTCACTGTCAGCGGTCCTCCTTCCTCACCCCCCGCTACCGGGATTCTAAGTGGGTGCTGCCCTCCGGGGGGCTCCTTGACGTATATAAAGTGGGGAGCAGGATGCCTGCTCCACTGTTAGGCACCCTAAGGCCTTAGTGACCTGAACACCTTGAGGGGCTTGAACCAGCCGTATGCCAGCCTCTCGGGAAGCACGGCTTCGAGTCCGGAGCAGGTCTGAGCATCTTTGCCCAGGTGGCCTTAGTTGTACCAGGACCGGGAAGGTCTGTGCCACCCATACCCTCCTGAGTGCCAACACGACTGACTCCTGTGTCCTGGTATCTCAAGCAAGAGGGGTTCTGTCAGAAACTTTGGGGGTTCCCAGATCCAAGAACCCTATCTAGACCTCAAGCACAGGATCTGTACACATTCTGTAGAAACAGCTGGCTTTTTACTATCTTTCAGGCAAGTTCAGTTTGCACAATAATGACCAAACTGCTTTCACTTACGCTGCTGCTAAAAGCAAGAAATCCCTGGCTGTGGCTGGACATTATTTTCCAGGGAGAAAGAAAATTTGGAGTAGGATGACAAGGCTATGCAGCCAAATATATAGTTGGTGTCCCCTTCGGTTAGCTTCTTATTTTTAACTTCTGACTATCCCGGCAGAACCGCAGTGTACAGCTGCCCTTAGGCCATGCTGAAGTACTTCGTAGGCACGGTGCTCAGAGCTGAGTCAGAAACAGCTTTTAGCTTGGCACCCACTGAACCACAAAACAGATTGCCAGCTTGTGGCAGTGCCCACTGCCAGGGGCCTAAGCAGGTCTGTCCTTTTGGTGACTTGCAAAGCCAATCAGTGAGGAAAGCTTCGAAAAGTGACCTGGTCATGCAGTGTGAGTGATGCTTTCAGTGATGGCTGTGCTCTGTGAACCCCGGCCCAAGTTTGCCTGCCCTCATTACGTGTTCCTAACAACTAATTAGACAGGCACATGTGGCCAGGTGGAAGCAATGAAACTGCTTTAGGTGTGAAATAATTCTCAGTCTACCTTCTGCTTGTTTGTCTGGAAAAAGCGTGCATAGGTGCTTTGAGTCAGCACTGACAAACCCAGGCTTGGAGTCCGAGTTCGGTAACCCTGCATGATTGATTGATTTAAATGTGTTTTTGTTGTGCTGGGGATTGACTTCAGGTGTGTGTGACTATGTACATCTGTCACTGAGCAGACGCCAGCCCCTAAGGCTTATACACATTTTTTGCTGACCACCATATGCTTTAAAAAGCAGACTTCTTAGTGTTCTTGGCTTAAAGTTGTAACTCAATGAGGGATTTCTTATAAAAATGATAGTTGTGGGCCGGAGATTTAGCTCAGTGGTTCTAGAGTCTGCCTCCTAAGTGCAAGGTCCTGAGTTTGATCCCGGTGACCACATATAATGCTGGGCGTGGTGACTCACGCCCACCAGCAATCAATATGTCATACCACAGTGCTGGGCGTGGTGGCTCACACCTGTCATCCCAGCACTCGGGAGGCAGAGGCAGGAGGATTGCTGAGTTCGAGGCTTGCCTGGGCTACAGAGTGAGCTCAGGGCCAGTCTGAACTACAAAAACAGAGACAGGAGGATTGCTGAGTTCGAGGCTTGCCTGGGCTACAGAGTGAGCTCAGGGCCAGCCTGAACTACAAAGCAAAACCCTGTCAGAAAAAAAAAAAAAAAAAAGTTGAGGTTGTTTAAATTTTCTTGACAATTCACACAATTTTGCATCTGTTGTGCAAGAATTTTGTATGTCTGGTGTTTTTCTCCTAAAGATTTTTCCTTAATTTCCTACAATTACTTTTATTTGAATTAGAATCTGACATATAGAAAGAGAATTTTGTTCAGAACTTCCCTAAATTGTCCTCCAGGATTTAAAGACTATGAATATGCAAGGTCCCGAGTTCGATCTCCAGTACAAAAAAACAACCATGAACAAGGAGCAGCCCAGAGTCAGAAAGCTGGAAATGCCTTAAGTGCCCCAAATAAGTAGTGAGGACAGAACTTGTTAGAGACACTCCTGGGAGGAAGGCACCTGAGGCTGTCTGTCCACTTTTTTTTTTTTTTTTTGAGACAGGGTCTCGCTTTGTCATTCAGGCTGGCCCTGAGCTCACTATGTAGTCCAGGCAAGCCTCGAACTCAGCAATCCTCCTGTCTCTGCCTCCCGAGTGCTGGGATGACAGGCGTGAGCCACCACGCCCAGTTGTCTGTCCACTTTTGGTTCTGTGAGGAGCTTCACAGGGAGGAAGGTGTCACGATCCACACGGCACAGAGGCTGGAATTGCTGTATACCTCGAGCAATTCCCCTACATTAAACATAATTAAGACTTAATACGTGATTAAAACAGACACTTGTCCAATAGCACTAGAGGCTTCCAGGAGAGAGGGCGTTTGATGTTTCTCCGACCTTGACTTTTTGCCAAGAGTGAGTCATCTCGCAGTGGGGTTGCCAAGTCCGTGCTGTGTCCAGCGCTGTGTGCACCTCGTGGCCGAGTCCGCACAAGTCTCTGCCACATGCCCCTGACGGCCACGCGGAGCCCCGGGACGGACTCTGGGTTTTCTGTGCACGGGCGGCAGACTGATTTGTGCATTTGCTTTAGGCCAGAGCGGCTGTTTCTCCTTTAAGGATTTCTATTTTATGATTAAACCTAATCATTCGGGGGGGGTTGTTAGAAAAGAGATTCAGGCTTGTACTTGTCTTCAGGAGGGAGTCAGAGGCAGGAAGCTCCTGCCATAGTGGCTGGTTTTTAGACATTTTACATTACAAAAATTTCCAGGCATGAAACAACCCCACAAACATCACAGAGTTTTAATATTAGTATTTTACCAGTTTTTTAAAAAATTGTATTTCCAGGCCGGAGGGTTAGCTCAGTGGTTCCGGCGCCTGCCTTGCAAGCGCAAGGTCCTGGGTTCGATCCCCAGTAACCACATACAATGCTGGGCATGGAGACACGCCCACCAACAATCAATACCCCATACCACAATGGGGGACTTGGTGACTCATGCCTGTCATCCCAGCACTCGGGAGGCAGAGACAGGAGGATTGCTGAGTTCGCGGCGGCTTGCCTGGGCACCATAGTGAGCTCAGGGCCAGCCTGAACTACAAAGCGAGACCCTGTCTCAAAAAGCAAAAAAAAAAAATTATATTTCCCCATGAGTTTTTCAATGACTGGGGACCCGAAGCCAGGAATGCTTTGCCAAGCTGTACCTCAGCCCTTTCTATGATTTTCTGTTTTGGTGGGGAGAAGCTTTTGCTAAGCCCAATCTAGGCTGAAAATATCTCCTGACTTAGCTTCCCAAGTAGCTGGGAAGCAAGCCATGTGCTACCATTTGTGGCTCCTCTTTTCTTAAATCCCTACCCTAAATTATTAGTCTTTTTAGGAGAAGCAAAGATGACACACTATCTCCCCTGTAAGCACTTGTATGCCTAATAGATAAGGAAATTTAAAAAACGGAACGAGCCATAGATTCTTGGAACCTTGACAATTCTTTAATAGCGGACTGTGTGCAGACTAAGGTATTCCCTAGACTGTTCAGGATGTGTCATTTGAAACCCCCTGATCTGTTGCATGTAAACACAGACAGGGAATGATCATGAAAAGCCAAGGGCTCATACCTTGCCTTGACAGAAGCTTCTCAAAGTATGGTCCCACTTGATATGTGCTGCATGGCATAAATGATAAATATAGCTATTTTTCTGTCATCCAAGAGTCACAGTTTGGAAAATAAGTCATATAATCCACGAGCTTCTTTTTATTTGTTTTGTTTCATTTTTTTTTTGAGAAAGGGTTTCACTCTAAATCAGCCTGGCCCTGAACTCACTATGTAGCACAGGCAAGCCTCGAACTCAAAAATCCTCCTGCCTCTGCCTCCCAAGTGCTGGGATTACAGGCGTGAGCCACCACGCCTGGCATTGTGGTGTGTGGTACCGGGGAACAAACTCAGGCCCTTGCACTTGCCAGGCAGACACCAGAACCCACTGAGCTAAATCCCCAGCCTACTTTTTCTTTAACAGTTCCTTTCTTTTAGTAATTTATTAATGGCCCTATGATTTTCTTTGTAAAACATGCCTTGTCTAGAGTTAGCTTTTTATCCTGCCTGTTTCCATTTTTTTGTCAGTTTGCAAATTGCTGGTTTTATCATGGTAGATGAATTTCTTCTCCTGCCTTTTTCTACATGGCATATATTTGAGTAGCCAATCTTATTTTCACTGAGAATATTTTACAAGTTGGAAGTTCCAATTGAATTGAAAGGGCCAAAAAATATTTAAGTCTTTTATGTAGCTGATCATTTTTATTGTATTTGTTGTACTAAGTCATAATTTAACCGTGAGTGAAATTCCAAGCGATATTAAAATGACTGTCGTGACAGTTTTAACAATTTACTGACTCCTAAGTGGAGCAACAGTGATGAATAGCGCCTCATGTTCATCGTATGCATAGTCACGCGTTTGTCTTAGGTCCTGCCGCGTTGCTTCTGTAGCTTCTGTCGTTGTTCCTGGGGCTTGAACTCAGGACCTCACCCTGCTGGGTTTAATCCCCACCCATCTCCACAGTTCACATTAAGTGATCATGTCATCTAACGACAGGATAAAAGGTTGGGTTTCTTCCTTTCTAGTTCAGGTGCCTGTGTTTCTTTTTCTTGCTGATTAGCACCTCCTGGAAAAAATAAAAACACGGAGAGAATTAATAATAAGCCTTGTTCCACTCTCCATGTTAGGAAGGAAATTTTGTTTCCCACTTAAGTACTCTTTAGTTTTCCTTTAGATATTGGTCAAATTCCAAAGAGCCTTTCTATTGCTTGTTTGTTGATTATTTTGATCACAAAAGGAAGGATTTGTCCTAAATTTTATGTCTGCATCAAATGAAATGACGATGTGCCTCTTCATTCTAGCAGTATAGTGCATGGATTAATGTTGTGCTTTTAGACTGTTGTTACATCTGTGGGATAGATCTCACTTGCCTGTAGTGCGTTTTGTGTCTCCTTTTAAAGCTTGCTGGCCCCAGTTGACTAGTGTTTTCTTGGGGACCTTTACCTTTATAATGAAAGGCACACGGTCCGGTAGTTTCTTGTGACAGCGTTGCTTTTAGTAAGTGGATAATATTGGCCTCACAGGATACATTGGTAGATGTTCCCTTCTCTGTTTTCTGGAAGGATTTCATGCTAAAATTTCTCTTAAATATTCGGTAAGATTCAGCAGCAGCCCCCTATTTCTGAGCTTTTCTTTGCAGAAAGTTAACATTTCCAATAAATTTCCTAAGGCCATTCAATCTTTTATAGTTGTATCTCATTTCCTCCTCCTCTTCCTATCCACACGCTTTGTTTCCAATTCTATTTTCACTTGTCCCTTCCCTTTTCCCTCCTCCTCCCTTGTTCCCCATTTCATTTGAATATTTTCTTCCCATTTCCCAGCACATGTTTGAAATCCTTATTTCCACTCGCGGTTTTCACACCAGAGGAACAAGGTGGTATTTAAACAAGTGTGCCGGATTACTTAAGGTGCGTCCCCGGGCGCCTCCGTTCAGCTGCTGCGACCTCTCTGCGCACTGTGAGGCTCACCCCCGGGCACCCAGCCTCCCCGCGCAGCCCTCCCGCAGCGCCCACCAACACTAACGCCCATCTTTCCTTTGTCCGTCTCTGGATCTCCTCCGCCAGGGCGTCCTGTGGTTGTGATGCAACACTCCACTTCCGTTGCTTATTAGTGTGTGTTTTGAGTTTGTCCACGCGGCAGCTCATTTTTAAATGGAGGTGAACAATAGTCCACCCTCTGGATGTGCTGCTCCTTACAGTCCGCAGGTTCTGCCGTTTATCAGCTTATCTGAAGAACACCTGGATTCCTTCCAGCTTTAGGCAATCAGGAGTAGTTTGTGTAAATACCAGTGCTCAGGTTTTCGCATGGATCCAAGTCTCCAGTCTTGAATGATACCAACTCTGACTGCTGGATAGAGCATGTTCGAGAGAGGCTTGCTTCCAGGTGACTGCCAGCTCTGCGATCCCACTGGCAAAAGATGGGTGCTCCTGTCCCCCATGTCCTCCCGGTGTTGGTGCTGTCACTGATCTGGATTTTGGCTAATAAAAAGCTGATATTTCGGGTTTTTTGGTTTTTTTTTTTTTTTTTTTGAGACAGGGTCTCGCTTTGTAGTTCAGGCTGGCCCTGAGCTCACTATGTAGCCCAGGCAAGCCTGGAACTCAGCAATCCCCCTGCCTCTGCCTCCGAGTGCTGGGATGACAGGCGTGAGCCACCACACCTGGCACTGTGTGTGGTCACTGGGGATCAAACCTTGCACTTGCAAGGCAGATGCCAGAACCACTGAGCTAAATCCCCGGCCCTAAAGCTGATACTTCAATGGTGCCTTACGTAGCTTTTTCCTTGAAGAGATGCCATGAAGATCAGGTGTCCATAAGCTCTATTCCAATCCTGTATATGTTCGTCCGTGAGGTGTGTGTTAAGGTCTTAGGGCTACGTTTAAAATCATGTTTCTTGGGCCAGAGATTTAGCTCAGTGGTTGTGGCACCTGCCTCGCAAGCGCAAGGTCCTGAGTTCAATCCCGGTAACCACATAGAATGCTGGGCATAGTGACTCACGCCCACCAGCAATCAATACCACATACCACAGTGCCGGGCGTGGTGGCTCACGCCTGTCATCCCAGCACTCAGGAGGCAGAGGCAGGAGGATTGCTGAGTTTGCGGCGGCTTGCCTGGGCTCCTTAGTGAGCTCAGGGCCAGCCTAAACTACAAAGCGAGACCCTGTCTCACAAAAAAAAATAATAATAATCATTTTTCTTTTTCATGTTGTTGAATTTTAAGTGTATGCTTTGAATAATAGTCTTACATCACATTTCCCCGTCAAATGCCAGTGGAGCCCCTGTCCTAACCAAAGCTCCCGAGCTTGGCTTTTACTGCTCCCGTTCCAGGCTCCTCGGGTCTGACGAGAATCGCCCTCCAGCCCCAGCTTGGTATATTCTCAGGCCCCTGAGCAGCATCTCTAACTTTCCCAACTCCCCTGCTAATGCAAACCACGTGCAAAGGCTTCCATATTATAAGGTCAGGCGTCGCCTTTCCCGCCCGGGACACAGCTAAGTGGAGGCGATGTTTGATTTGGCTCCCAGCTTCATGGGATTCATTTCATGGTCACAAGAATTCAGGACAGGATCCTTACAGCAGCAGAGCTGCTTAGTTCATGGCTGCCGCACAGAAGAGCGAGGGCACTGTGCCAGTGTGAACGACCCAGCTACCCCGGAGTGCGTTCTATGAATAAGCTTCTTCAACAGAGTTCACATGTCAGGATTAATAGCTACATTGAACTGGTTGATGGATCATAATCACTGGTTTTCAGATTTAAACTAGTCTGTCCTATTTGGTTGAGGTACATTGTAGTTCCACTTAGTTGTGGAACATAATTTGTACCTATATCATTGGATCTGATCTGCTTTTGGTGAGGTTTTTAAAATCCATGTGTGTAAGAGCTATTGGTTTGCAATTGTCTTTTTTTGGCGGGGGGGTGGGGTCTTGCTTTGTAGTTCAGGCTGGTCCTGAGCCACCAGGTCCTGGCCCTGCGTGGTAGTGCGTGGTACTGACTGCTGGTGGGCGTGAGTCACCACACCCGGTATTGTTGTAGGTGGTTACCGGGAATTGAACCAGGGACCTTGTGCTTGCTAGGCAGGCACTGGAAACTCTGAGCTAAATCTCTAGCCTTTTTTTTGAGACAGGATCTCACTTTGTATTTCAGGCTGGCCCCAAGCTCACTATGTAGCCCAGGCAAGCCTCAAACTCAGCAGTCCTCCTGCCTCTGCTTCCTGAGTGCTGGGATTACAGGGATGAGCCACCAAACCTGGCATTGTGGTGTGTGGTACTGATTGCTGGTGGGTGTGAGTTGCCACGCCCAGCATTATTGTATGTGGTTACCAGGGAACGAACCAGGGACCTTGTGCTTGCTGGGCAGGCGCTAGAACCACTGAGCTAAATCTCTGGCCGTCTACTGTCTTTTTTTTATGAGGACTTTGGTTTGGTATAGAGTAATGCTGGCCTTACCTTCTAAAAGAGATTGTGGAAAATTGATCTGATGCCTTCCTAAAATGGCTGGTAGATATCAGACTCTCCCAAGTCTGGGCTCTCTGTATTGGAAAGTTATTGTGACTCAGTTTCTTTAATTCATGTACACCTTCTCAGATTTTCTTTCTTTCTGTGCCCTGTTTGTGTCTCATATGAAATTGGTCTGTCACCTTTGTGAACATTTCATAATCGTGGTTTCTTCTCTTTTTACTACTCATGGCTCCTCCTTCACCTGTTACAGGTGTGTGGTAGTTGGCACTTCTTCCACACTAGTGTGAGCTATTTTGCACACCTGTCTGCCCCCTGGACAGTAAGTAGACTGATGAAAGAAACTCAGGACACTGTCGCCAAAGACTTTTGTCTTTGGAAAGACCCTGTTAGGAGCAGAGCCGTGTGGCTTTCACGATGATGACTTATTTGCTCCTGTTGGTGTCCCCCGGTATGCACTGTGGGAAGCAGACCGGACTCTTGGAGGTGAGCACCCCAGTGTGAAGGAGGCTCCACTGGGACCGGATGCCTCTGGGCACAGCCCCTCCCACAGCTGTGCCCACAGAGCCTCGAGTTGCCCTGTCCGTTAGGCAGCTTTTTCTCCAGCACCGCTGCTTCCCACGGAACCCTCTGCACCTGCCTCTTTGGCTTTTTTGGGTGGACTGACTGGCAGTGTGCCTTCATTTCCAACCTCTAAGAAGCATCGGCTTAGATGGTGCCTTCCTCAGTAAGATGACTTCGTGGCAGGCATTTCTCTTTGCCAGGGCAGAAACCTGAAGGTGCTGAGGAAAAGCTCTCATTGTGCAATCGCTTTCCCCACTTGAAGGTTAACTCAGAATTTCTTCTCCAGTCTGTGTTGTAGTTGGCCTTTCTAGGAATTTTTTCTTTTTATCTAGTTATCTAACTTGTTAAAGTATAACTGAATAGTGTTCTCTTTTTGTTTATGAAAGGTCATTGGCAATGTCCTCTTCCACACCTGAATCTGGTAACTTGTGCCCTTCTCGGTCAGTCTAGTGAAAGGATTTGGTTTCTGTCTCTTCGCTTCCTCTTGTTTTCTTTGATTTCTCTCTATTTCATTAATCTTCTCATCCCGCGAGTGGTCTGCATTCTATGCATTTTGTTTAGTTTGTTCTTTGCCAGATGTTTTTAGTAGGACCTCACAGCACGTGTGTACACACCTTGTGTAGAGTTGGTACATGTATATGACGTGTCTTCAGTCCGTGACTCATTCCCCTCTTCATCCCTTCCCATTCAAATTCTGTTATCTTTTATTTTGCTCTTTATGTACATTTTGCCTACATACAAGGGAAGCCATGCAGTATTTGTGTGTCCATTTTATTTCACTTAATATTGTTTCAAGATGCATGCATTTTCCTACAAATGTTGCAAGTCTATCCTTTGTAGCAGTGTAATATTCCATTGCATACAAATACCACATTTTGTTTATTCATTCATCTCTTGATGGGTACATGGGTTTTTTTGAGGTGGAAAATTGATTTATTGTCTCTTAAAATAGATTTTTAAGACAATACATTTCTTTCTTTTTTTTTTTTTGAGACAGGGTCTCGCTTTGTAGTTCGAGCTGGCTCTGAGCTCACTATGTAGCCCAGGCAAGCCTTGAACTCAGCAATCCTCCTGTCTCTGCCTCCCAAGTGCTGGGATTACAGGCATGAGCCACCATGCCCGGCACTGTGGTATGTGGTATTGATTGCCGGTGGGCATGAGTCTCCACACCCAGCATTGTATGTGGTTACCGAGGATTGAACTCAGGACCTTGCGCTTGCAAGGCAGGTGCCGGAACCACTGAGCTAATCCTCCGGCCCCAATACATTTCTTTCTTAACAGTTCTTACCTTGAACCCCATAGAATTAGGTGTTGCTGAGCTTTCCTTTTCGTTAACCAAGAGTAATTTCTAATTGTCTTCATGATGCTTCTTTAATGTACAGATTAAACAGTGTGACACTTTATTTTCACCTATTATTGACTCAACTTTCCTCTGGTTGTTGATAATTTTCATCAGAACACTCCTTGGTGTGGAGAGCGTTCGGTGCACATCTGGAGAAGTGTGTGTATTTTGCTGGTGTGGAATGGAGAGTTCTACAGATGACTAAGTTTACATGGTTTATATAGTATTTTACCAGCTTTCTCATTGATTTTTCTAGATATTCTACACACTGTTGAGAGCAGAATCTGCAATTGTCTATTTTTTCTCTACTTCTGCCAGTTCATGTATTTCAGTGTTCTGTTCGATGTCTACGTTCCTGTTTGCGCCATCCTCACTGATGAATTGTGCTTCATTATAAAATGTGCTTGCCTTGGGTGATATTATTTTAAAGCATCTGTCTTTCCCTCAGTCCTGAGGATGAAACAAGGGCCTCACACTCCTGGGGCAAGCGGTCTACCACAGCTGTGCGCACTCTGCACCCAGCTCCCGTGTAGCTGCTGCGTGCATCAAGTGCATTTTCCTGTCCTTTGACTTTCAGCCTTTGTGTGTCTTCAGAACTAAAGTATGTCTCTGGTAGACAGTGTGTAGCCAGATCTTGTTTTTCTCTTTTTCTTTTTGTTAAGTTTTTGAGACGGAGTCTTGCTTTGTAGTTCCGGCTGTCCCTGAGCTCACTATGCAGCCCAGGGAAGCCTTGAACTCAGCAATCCTCCTGCCTCTGCCTCCTGAGTGCTGGGATTACAGGTGTGAGATACCACACTCAGCACTGTGATACGTGGTTACTGGGGATCAAACCTTATGCTTGCAAGGCAGATGCCAAAACCAGTGAGCTAAATCCCTGGCCTGTGTTTATTTTCAATATCTATTTTCCTGCTAACCTTTACACTCTGTTTCCATTTCTTTCACCATGCCTTGTGGAGTTTTTTCTCATTGTGACCCCGGGGATTACAACTGATATCTTTATAATTTAGTTACAGTACTACATGGAAAGCTTCCTGGATAGCTGTTTCCCCTCTTTCCTTGTTATTGTTTATACATTGTACACACATGAATTTAATTACTGCTTTATCCAGTTGACTTTTACACGGAGAATGGAGACAAACAATCCTAAATACTTTTATATTTGTTATGCAATTACTTTTATTCAATTACTTTTACTTGTGTCCTTTATAGGAAGATTCAAATTACTTCCTGGCATCATTTTTTTTTCCATCTTGAGGGAATCAGGTGTTTTTCTTGCAGGACAAGCCTAACAATAATAGATTGTTCATTAAGCATGCCCTAACTTATTATATTTTTATTCTTTTTTTTTTTTTTTTTTTTTGAGACAGGGTCTCGCTTTGTGGTTCAGGCTGGCCCTGAGCTCACTATTGTAGCCCAGGCAAGGCTCAAACTCAGCAGTCCTCCTGCCTCTGCCTCCGGAGTGCTGGGATTACAAGCGTGAGCCACCACGCCTGGCACAGTGGTATGTGATACTGATTGCTGGTGGGCCTGAGTCACCACACCCAATTTCATGTCATTTTATGTGGTTACCTGGATAGAACCAGGGGCCTTGCACTTGCTAGGCAGGCACTGGAACCGCTAAACTAAATCTCCGGCCCGCCCTA